>PVKM010008776.1:0-38348 GCA_004027735.1 Carollia perspicillata
GACATATTCACTTCACCAAAGAAATAATTACTTCAAATATCTGTTATGCTGATACATGAGTCATCTGCTGTAACTTTAGGTAGAGATATTAGAAATGCTTGCTTTGTGCAGCAAAGGAAACCATCAACAAAATAAAATTATAATCCATGGAGTGGGAGAACATATTTGCTGATACATCTGAAAAGGGATTAATATCCAAAATTTATAAAGAATGTATAAAACTCAACACTAAGAAAACAAACAATCCAAATAAAAAATGGGCAAAAGACCTGAATAGACACCTCTCCAAAGAGGATATACAGATAGCTAATAGACATATGAAAGATGCTCAATGTCACTGATTATCAGAAATATGCAAATTAGAACCACAATGAGACATCACCTCACATAGGCCAAAATGACTTACACCAATAAATAAACAAACAACAAGTGCTGGTGAGGATGTGGAGAAAGAGAAACCCTTTTGTACTGTTGGTGGGAATGCAGATTGGTGTAGCCACTATGGAAAGCAGTATGGAGATACCTCAAAAATTAAAAATGGAACTTCTTCTTGACCCAGCAATCACACTTCTGGGAAGATAACCAAGGAAACACAAAACACTGCTTTGAAAGAACACAAGCACTCTGTGTTTATTGCAGCATTATTTACAATCACCAAGATATAGAAGCAGCTCAAGTGTCCATCTGTAGATGAGTGGATAAAACAACTATGGAACATTTACACAATGGAATATTACTTGGCCATAAAATTTTACCTTCTGACAACGTGGATGGACCGGGAGAACATTATGTTAAGTGAAACAAACCAGTGACAGAAAGACAAATGCTATATGATTTCACTCATATGTGGAATCTAATGAACTGAACTAACAAGCAAATTAGAGACAGACTCATAGATAGAGAGCAGGATGATGGCAGTAAGGAGGTTAGGGGGTAGATGGCTCAGCAAAAAGGAAAAAGAACTCACAGACATGGACAACAGGGTGGTGAATACAGGGAGGAGAAGGATTGAAGGGGGACAAATGGTAGTGGAAAAAAATACAGTAATAAGAACAATGACTTAAAAAAAGAGCTACTTGATTGAGGACTCCTGATTAGTGTTGTTCAAATGCTAGCCTGGTTAGGATTCTTCAGATTTAATCACCTGACTGGATTTTATATATGTATATATAAATATATATATATCTATATGCCTACATATTATTTGAGTTATTGAAATGTTTTTAAGCAAAGTACATATAATGCAACAAATAGCTGTCATTGAGGGTTTATGTTACAGGGCAATAGGCAATGAGATTACAAATGGACTTTGGATCTTGAATGCTCCCGTTCTTCCTGACAGGTCCAAATGCTCTCTTGCATAAAACCTTTAGGATAAAAACACACTCTCAAATCCCCCATCATAATAAAATCTTACGGACTTCACCTTATACTCTGACTTCTACTCTTTTCTTCCTGCTCATTAGCAAACCATAAAGCTCAAATTTTCTATTTCTCTTTTTTACTATATTTTATAAGTTTTTTGAAACTTGCAAATGTATCTTGCATATACAGAAAAGTGTATAATGATTTATATGGCTTAAAGGGTAAAATAATATAAATACGTATAAACCTTTTTTCTAACTTAAGAAATAGAATACTATCCATATCTTTGAATCCTCTGTTGTGTCCTTCCCCATTCCCCACTCCCAATGTAAGCATATTATGGCACTGTGTTAATCATCCTCGTCCACATCATTGTATGTGTTAATCATCCTCGTCCACATCATTGTATGTGTTAATCTGTTGTTTCATTTTTAAAAACTAAGAAGCAAACTCAAGATTGGCTGTGCAAGCAAAAGGTAATATTTTCAGTATTAGATGAAGGACTCAGGGCAAGAGCAGCTCAATAATAGCATTGCTGAGTCATAGTCTGGTTTCAACTTTCTTGAAAATTTATAGGAGTATATTCTGAGAAGTAAGTGGGCTAGGGCAGGAGAAGACCAGGAAAACAGAGGGCTCCCCATACTTGGGCATTTTGAACAGTTCTGACATTAGCAGAAATATAGTCACGAGATTTGGGCTACTCTGTATATTCTGCTTTTAAGTGATCCATGACTTGCCTTTGTGGAATATGTCAGAGCAGAACTGTTCTGTATGGTAAAGTGTCCTGAGCTGATCCAGGCAGGTGGGACAGAAGGGGAAACAGGGACTCCTCAGCACGTTTCTTATCCTTGCCAAGTACAGTTAAGAATCTGGGGCATTCTGTCCGAAGGTCAGGGTAAACTGGCAGCAGGTATCATGGTGAAGCAACCTCTGGAGTCTGGGCTCACAGGCTTCTATGTGTGGTGCAGAGGTGTCATTCTGGAATCTCTATCACTGCCATCCCAGGATCCTTCCTTGCCTCTCTCTTGGAATTGGGTTTTCTGTACCCATTTCTTAATTTATTTTCTCATTTTTGATGGCACTCATTCTTTGGTAGCTTTTAAAGAATTGTAACATGGAAGGTACTTCCTCTAGAGGATATGCATGTTTATCTGTGATCCTGCTGTCCTAACTTGACTTGATAGCTTAGCCAATGCAGTTCTAGGTACAAAATCATTTTTCTTGCTTCCAGTGTTGCTTTGAGAAGTTCACAGCCATTCTGATTTTTGATCCTTTGTTCTTGATCTATTATTTTTTCTTTTCTCTTGGAAAATTTGTACTTATTCTTATTTTCATCTGTTTCATGTGTTTCTCTTTTATTTTGGCCACCCAGGAGCCCTTTCAGTCTAGTTACTGATATCCTTCAGGAAATATTGAGTTATTTTGTTGATGGTTTCTACTCCATTCTGTTCTTTGTGTATAGCACTCTTATTTCTCAGAAAGTGGACTTTCTGGACTTTTTCTAATTTTCCTCCCTTCCTCCCTTCCTCCCTTCCTTCCTTCCTTCCTTCCTTCCTTCCTTCCTTCCTTCCTTCCTTCCTTCCTTCCTTCCTTCTTTCCTCTTTCTTTTACTATCCCCTTTCAGCTATTTCCTTAATTTTATCTTCCAATCTATCTACATAATTTTCATTTTTATTATGTATTTAATTTTTAAGACCATCTTATTTTGCTTATGGAAGCAGTACCTTTCCTAACCATTTGGAAGATATTAAAAATGGTAATTTTTTTGAAGTTCACTTCTGCACAGTGTCTGTTCCCTCCAAGTTACTTTTTTCCCTATATATTTTAATGGTCTCTGTCTTCTCTGTTAGAGTTGTTTTTTCATATGGTGATTCTATACTACATGCCCATGATTAGGAATGGTGGGAATGAACTGATAGGATGGCCTGAGTAAATTGATAAGGCTTATCCACTCTGAGTTCTACTTTAGGGCAACAAGGTGGGTCATTTTGAATGAACCCTCAATGTCAGTACCTTTAGATCCTTTTCTTTTGATTTCATTGGGTCCCCCAGGGAAGTGTCTTTCTATCTCTTGCCTCAAGGAGTAGGTTCTGAATTCTGTGATCTTAGAGCCAAGCAGGAAAAGAGAGGCGGTTGTCTCTGTATTCAGCATTTCATATCATGTGGTCATTTAATCGACTTTGTTTTCATTACAGAATTTGCTTTGTAAAGTAACCCAGATACCTTCTGTTTTATTTTCTATAGAGAAAAAACCTCTAGACTTCTGTGAAGTAGGAAAGGGAGAGTTATTCAACAAGGTAAAATGGAGGAGAAAATCTAGGAATTTCTTCTTCAAACAACTTTCACCCTGTCCTTTTCATGTTGGTGAACTTCCCAAACCTCATTGTTGTCAAGTTTCCAGCTGCTGTGTTTGTTAAGGACTCTAGTGTAAATTTGTTTGTGCCCTGATTTTCTTATGACTAGCTTGGAATTTAGCTTCCCTGAGTCTGCTAAGCCATTTATCACTCATCCATCTGCTTTCAAGATTCCAAAGTTTGTTAGTTTTTTATCTTCTCCTGTTCTCCACATCATTTTTGCTTATGGCTTTAAAAAATTTTTCTTATTGTAGTCTTACTGAAGTTTTGGAAGGAAGTAAGTTAGATGTGTGTTCAGTACATCAACTTGGTTCAGGCAATTCCCATTATTCTTCAATTCACTTTGATCTGGTTTCTGCTTTTATTGCACCACTAAATTATCTTATTTAGATCACTAGTAGCTTCGTGTTGTCTAATTCAACATCTATTTTAGGTACTTATTTCATTTGACCTCTCTACAGTATTTGAAACTAATACCCATGCCTTGAAATCACTGACTTAAGTTCAATGGTATGTCTCTTCAATAGTTTTTCTCCCATGTCTTTTTATTAAGCTTATTTGCTGGATTCTCCACCTCTGAGCCACACTTTAAATCACATTATTCTTTGGTCCCTTCTGTCTTATATTTTTTCTCTCACTCTAGTTCAGAAATCTGCTCATAATACCACCATTTGTTGATTCCACCCAAAATTTCATCTTTATTATTAGTCTCTCCTTTGAATTTCAGTCTCATATATCCAATTATTCACTTCCTCACAGCATGTTCCATTTTACAATATATAGTATTTTGCATATATAGTTATGTCTTCATTTTTTCCCTACATTTTGAAGCCTGTTAAGGGAGAAGCTATAACTGTGTGCTCACCATTGTTCACCTAGCATAGCACCTGTTGTATGGTAGGGGCTCAATAATATATATTGAGTTAATAAATACACATACATAAATATATACATATATGAATATGGCTTAGAATTTTGGCCCCATAATTTCCGCTCTCTACCACATCATACCTTTTTTGTAGGACCGAATTAGGGACTATTCAGGTGATTAGAGACTGGTATAGATAACTACTCTTGTGTTTTTTTTGTTGTTGTTCATTTGTTTTGTTTTTATGCATGTGCCCTATCAAAGCCTTAAGAAATATTTAGCCCTTTGGAAACATACATTTATAATCAAACACCCAAGGAAAGGTTATTAGTTGTATTGGAAGAGTTGAGTAAGATTTTATTTCAAAAACAGCTATTTAACTTGTGAAAAACAAACACAAAATTACCTGCACTTAAGATCTTGACCAAAAAAAAATCCAAATTAAAAAAGAACCATGCTTTTCTCTCCCAATTTTTCATAGTCTTCCATAAGTGGGAAAAGTACCAGGAGATTAATCAGGTACCTAATCATGGAGTCTACATTAACTCCTAACATCTTTATTTGTGGAAATATCATTTGGGAATCCAAGTAGAGCAGAATTGAAAGAAGGGGATTTCCACTAGCCTCCTGGCTCAGAGTTTCCCTTTTAGTTTTTCATATTGCCTAAGGATGGTAAACCAAAGATTATTTAAGAGAAAACACTGGTTTGCCAGGTAATGTGATATGGAATGCCAGTGTTGGCTGTTCAGAGAATTGCACCTCCCGTGCTGTTGAAACAGCCTTGCTCTATCATGTGTTAAAATCATATTTTAATTCTCAGCTATGCTTCCATGACTCTGGTGGCCAAGCCTGTCTCAGAAATGAGTTCAACGGGGCCTATACTAAAATTCAGTTTAGTTCAGAGAACATTTGCCCCTATATACTAACTATACCTCACCAGTGGAACAACCCCAAGGGAATATTTTTGTTGTTGCTATTTTTCATGATTTTAAAAGACATGATTAACTTGATAATGATTGATACAATTCAGTCATTAAGATAGTCTAAGACATTTTATTCACATACATTTTGAAGAGCTACTGTGCAACAGATGCTCTTTTAGATACCCTTAATATTGTAGTAAACAAGTCAAAAAGGTTGGAGAAATATAGAAAATAAAAAAATATGTTGAAACTCCAAATAACTTTTGAATGAAGAAATAGTGTGCTGTGATAGAAAATGTATCAAATATGTGTATAGGTGATCATGGAAGAACTATTGAATGTGCTACTTTCAAGCTGGAATTTGGGGTATAATAAGGAGCCAGTGATTCAAAGGTATAGGAAACAGCATTCTATGCAAGGGAAATAATGAAGTCCAAAAATCTGGGTCATCAGAGAGCTTGGTGTGCAGATAGAATTAAAAGATCAGCATGGCTGAGTGCAGTGTGTAAAGTGGGACAGTGTTTGGTGATAAAGCCAAAAAAGTGGGTGAGGATTTGATAATGTAGAATAACAGGGCTCAAAGGTTCAATTGGAAGTTCCCAAAACTTTTCAGAGAATCCAAAACATTAAAATTATTTTTATAATAATACTAAATAGTATTTGCCCTTTTCACCTTCCTTCTCTCATGACCATATGATAGAGTTTTCCAGAAGATACATATAACTTTCATTGACTCTCTCAAAATTTGAGTTCTCAAGGTGGAAAAGTAATCTGAAATTTAAGGTAAGTCATGTGCTTCCAAGGAGAGAAGGTACATGAGCCACACAAGTTGACCAGAAAAATTTCAGCTAATATTTTTAATGGAGAGCCAAAGGTTGTCTATTACGGAAGTGTAGAATCCTTGGGAGCCCCAGACTCAAAGGCAGTTGACATCCACTCACAGGATCTTTTTCATGGTCCTCCCTGGGTACTCTTGAAAAACACTGGAGGCAGAATGAGGTTGCAAAATAAATCCTGCTGGTGGTGCAGGCCTAGAGGAGGGGAGTAACACTTCTGGGAAAGTCATGAAGCCCCAACCAAGTTCTTAGTTGAAACTATCAGACAAGGAACTTAAAGTAAATGTAGTTAATATGTTAAAGGTGATAGTAGAAAAAAACTGGACAACACACAATATATAAATGGTGAACTTCAACCAAAAAAAAAAAGAAAATTATAGGGAGCAAACAAAAATGCTAGAAATGTAAAACAAGTAAAGAATGTCATTGACGAGCTTATCAGTAGGGTCATTACAGCTATGGAAAGAATAAGTGAAATTAAAGACAGGTCAATAAAAATTATTCATTCTGAAACACTTACAGAAAAGAGAGAGAGAAAGAAAGACCAACTATCCAAAAGCTGTGGAATAATATTGAACAATTTAACATACATATTATTGGAATCTTAGAAAAAAAGATAAAAAACAGGACAAGAGCAATATTTGAAATATATGGCTGATAATTTTCTAAAATGAATGAAGAATTCCAAATTACAGGTCTAAGAAACTTAGAGAACATCAAGAACTGATTAAAAAAACAAAAACAAACAAAACAAAAACCTGGACACATCATATTCAAACTTCTGAAAACTGAAGATAAGGAGAAACTCTTGAAGGCAATACAAGAATAAAGACACATTACTTAAACAGAAACAAAGCTAAAGATTACAAGACATTTCTCATCCTGTCTCTGCAAGTTTGAAGACAATAGCATAACATTTTTAAAACACTGGGAAAAAGTCAATCCAGAATACTATACCCAGCAAAAATACTTTTCAAAATGAAGAAGAAGTAGGAACTTTTTCAGAGAAAAACAGTGATTTATTACCAGCAGATCTGTTCCACTAAAAATGTTAAAGGGAGTTCTTTAGGCAGAAGACTATAATATAATAAAAACTTCGATCTATATAAAGAAATAAAAAGTATTAGAAATGACATTAATGGAGGTCAATATAAAGTTTCCTTTATTTTCATTTTAAACTGTGCTAAAAGATAACTTACTCTCTAAAGAAAATAATGATACATCATGTATTTATAGCATATATGAGGTCTGTCCAGAAAGTATCCAGTCATGTACTGTATTTTTCAGGCCATAAGACACACACGGGATTTAGAGGAGGAAAATAGGGAAAAAAATACGAAGCAAAAAATGTGGTAAAATATTTAATAACATAATTAACATAATATTTACCAATGTAAATGTAAACAGAACTCAACAGCAGCATTAACAACCATTATTCCTCCTAAATTTGGGGGGAGAGAGAAGAAAAAGGTGCATCTTATAGTCTGAAAAATACAGTAATATGAAAAATAGAGCCATATAATATGAAAAATTTATTGAGACATAAGAAACATTGTACACAGGAAAATCATGCTCCAGTTCCCTTCCAAGTAGGCACCTTAGGACCTCACAAAGTTTTCCCAATTACCATGAGCTACCCTGTTATATTTTCCTGAATCTTTTCCCTTTCAAAGGTGATTTTAGTTTTGGAAAAAGCCAGAAGTCACAGGGCACAAAATCTGGGCTTTGGGGACTGAGTCACCTGGGTGATTTGATGTTTTACCAAAAAACTGTACAAGATATGATGCATGGGTAGACATGATGTTGTGATAAAGCTGCTAATCACCAGTTGCCCATAGCTGAGGCCTTCTGAATCACCCAAATAGTTTCTGTGGAGACATGTTCAAGCTTAACTCAAAATTGGATGCAGATTCATTGTTCTACTTGCTCAGTTATTTTGAATGTGATAGGCACACAGTACACATGCTCACTCAAAGGCATCTACTGCCCCCACTGCCTAGTACAGTGAGGTCAGCATTGTTCATTCTATGCACATTCCAGTCCACTTTCCTTGGCTGTGAGGTTGCATACACGTTGCACCAACCATTCTCATTACATTAGCAATTGCTGGACTTTCTTCAGACAGACCTTGTATGTGTAAAATGTATAATTGTGTAAAAATGTATAAAATAATAACAATAGAGGTAGGGAGAAGACCTAGAAGACACTGTTTTAAGTTCCTTTCCTGCCATGTGAAGCATATATAATATTACTTGAAGGTAGACTATAGAAATATACTGTAAATTCTAGAGCAACCACTAAAAATTACATCACAAGAGGCATAAAAAGATCAGCTTTGATTTCTAATATGGTATCAATAAATATAACCCAACTTTTTGTGTTTGTTACTAATTTTGAAGAGTGTAAGAAGGTCCTGAGACCCAAAGCTTTTAGAATTGATGTAGCACCTTAGAGGCCCCAGTAAAGAATTTAGATTTAATCTAAGTGTAATTGAAAGCCAGTTGAGAGAAAGCAAAGTGGTAAGATGACCAGATTTACATTGTAAACAGATGTAGAGAATGGATTATAGAGAGGAAGCACAGAGGTATGGAAGACCAGTTATGAAGTTGCCATGATGGTCTGGGCCACAGGTTTAGGTTGTTTGAACAAAAATAGTAGCAATGAAGAGGAGTGGGTGGCCTGGGATTTTTAAAAGATATCAAATATATTGCATTTATGGATAAGTTTGGGATGAGAGAAAAGGGTTAGTAAAGGAAAACTCTTAGATTCTTAATCTACTTTATTAATTAAACTTCATCCTTTTAAACTGTTCAACTAAATGAGTGTAGACAGGCACACACATCTTTAGAACCCCACCACAATACAGAGATATAGAACATTTCTACCAACCTTAAACAATTCTTTGTGCCCCTTTGCAGGACTCCTAGATTTTTTTACTTTAATGCCTAAAAGAATAATGGTGTAACTAAAGCAAGTTAAATAATGGGGGATATGTTTAGAAGGATATTAAGAATTTTTCACTAGATAGACTATTTCCAACAATCACGTTTCATATCATCCAAGAAGACTTCCATATTCATTGCCTGTTGCTCTTCTCCTGCTTGAGGGGAGCTCCAACTCTGCTCTGTGATGGACGCTGCATGTCCTCTGTCATACATTCACCATGTTGCTGCATCGTAATTGTTTGTGTATTCCCAAGTACAGTGAGCTCCTAGGAGTAACGACTATGCATTCCTTCACAGAGTCTGCCACATAACAAACATGCAACAAATGCTCAGTGAATAAGTAAATGTGAATAATTCTCAACTGGCTGGGATTTCTCATCATTAATTAGATGGCATTCTTCATACCTGACCAGAATACAAAACATCTGCCACCATCCCTCAGTTGCAATGTAAGCTGTAAGTTACTGTTTTTATTGTTTCATTGGTTAAGATACAATTTATTTGGTGTGACTGTGGCTATTTTGAGAAATAGACAGCATCTCTAAGCTGGGTGGCTGGAATGAGGAGGCACCCTAGGATCAGAGTAATGATAACTGATCAACAGAGACTCAGCATCCTGAGTTCTGAGTATTGACACAGGGAGCTCAGACAGCCTTAAATAACTGATCCATCCATATTTTTTTGCAATGTGGAACCTCCTTCTGGGAGAGCAATGATAAAAACTTACACTGTGCATCACATTTTTTAAATTGTGGTACAGCATACATATAATAAAGTACAGAATGAATTTTTACATAGGTATTCATCTGGGTAACCATCACCCAAATCAAGGCATAGAAATTTCTTTCGATGATACCTTAATTTTCCCAGTTCCCCAGAATCTAATAGTAAACTAAGAGTAAACAGAGGGGAATTTTTCTCTCTGTTTTCTCTCTGGTCAGTCTAAATTAATAAAAATAGACAGAAATGTAGAACCTTATAACTCTAGTTATATTTCTGCTTCCATGTACTAGATAAGGAAAGCAGTTTAAATGCCATTTGCATGCCATGGGATATACTATAACATTATTTGAAGACAGATTGATTAGTTGAACATGTATATTGTAAACCTGGCAACCACTAAAAATTCTTCTTAAAGAAGTATAAAAGTTTAGGTAATATGTGATTGGCTACACTTAATCATTATATTTCTTGATCTTTTGCATAGGAATGTATTAAAGAATTAAAAAAGTATTTTTAACTTTCACCTCTGTATTATTTATTTACCTTTTCATTTACTTAACAACCAATTTCATCAGAAAGAGCAGCAAGACTCAAATTTCACCGTATCCCAGCATGAATACACTTCACGTGTATTCAGCTGAATATTTGAAATGTTCAAATTAGTGGGACCTGAGCTAAATAGGTTGTACAGATAATAATAGTTATTTTTTGTATTTCTTGACCTCATCAGCTGTATTACACATAACCAGTGACAGTGTTCTGGAGGGAAAAGACCGTATGTTTCATTTGAATACCTTAAGAATTCATTCACTGATTGGAAATATGTCAACACTTGGAGAATGAAAACAAGAGATGTGAAAATAATGTCTGTCAGTGTTTCATTTAAAGTTAGATTTACTGGAATAGTTTTACTAGCATAACCCATTTCTCTAGGAGAATACTGTGTAAGAGGTTGACATGCATTACATAGTAATGTTCTTCCAATAATAACAACACTCGCATTTATAAGTGGCTTTTAACTTTTCACTGATTTTTACGTATATTATCTCATTTAAAATAATTTTATATGCCTCCTATAACACACATAATTGTTGTATTTTAAACATAGGTGAAATTTACAAATACTGATTTTGAAATAGTCATAAATTGCTGCAGATGTACCCTCAAGAACATGCCTTCAAAACCAGAACTTCATGTATCTTTACTCTGCAATGTTCAGAGGCTGACAGTTGACATATTATTGTGAAAAGCAAGCTCTTTTCCAGGTTCCTCCCAAGAATCATTTGCACGTTTTTCAGATATGGGGTATTCAGAATTGTTTTTAATTTGGAGCCAAGAACTTTGTCTTTACAGCTGACTCCTTTTCTTGTTTTTACCTGTTTCCCCTTAAGCTGGGATTATAAAAAGAATGATTAAAATCAAACAGATACCTTCTCTCTTTGGCCAGGGAGAGAACATTCTGTAAGGTAGGGAGTTTGTAAAGGGAAGAATTGATTTTAAGTAAAACCTTCCAGAGTGAGATTGGGGGGGGGGGGGGGGGTAGTAAGGGCATTACAAAGCTGGGGAGAGACATATGTTTGTAATTCCAAAAATACTGGTCAAGGAGAAAAATAGTTAAAGCTTGCATATATGGGTACATCTCATGTTGCTCATGGTAAGTAAACTGACACACAAAGGCAGCTGCTGATTGCATAGTCCAGTTACTGTGGTGGGGTTTAGGAGCCTGAGGTTGGTCTAAGACTGAATTATGTTTGATTCCTAGCTCAGTGAGCCAGGGTGACTCACTATACCACTCTTGGGCCTCAGTGCTCTCCTTGTAAAATGGGGATGACCTAGTCCTGACATTGTATACTCACTGAAATAGTTTTCATAAAGCACCTAGCACTCTATTTGGTGCACAGTAATTACTTCATAAATTCATAAATGCTACCCATCATCAGGGCTGAATTTTAACTAGTGTTACCTGAGTGAATGCTCACAAATTCAAGAAGTTAAAATATAAAAAATGCAGAAGATCAGACTGAGTTTCTGAAATGCAAAAATGAAAGAGTAAGATTTTATGTGTTTCATGGGTAGTCAGTGTCTAAAACCAGCCACAGGATTACCTCATCATATAGGGTCTCCTGGTTTAATGAAATGGTAGAGCACTGAAGTGTGAATGTTGAAATGCTGATTCTATAAGGCATAGAAATTTCTTTTGATACCTTCATTTTCCCATGTAATCTGGAATATAGTACATTTATACCTACAAACATGATAAGCATAATTTTGCATTCATAACTTCACTTCACACTTGCTTAAGTAGCCACACAATTTAAAAAAATAGTGAGATTGGAATTAATGAGATTTTTGTTTGTCATAATCTATGAAATATTATGTAACTTTTTTCCTAGAAAAATTTTGATACCTTTCTTTCCCCCGTCTCTTCTATTCCCCTTCCCCTAACCATTTGAATGAGATACTTCTCAGTTGGTATCCCAGGCACCATATATGTACTGCATGAAAGCACTTAATAAACTCATGATAATAATGTTGTTGTTACTGAGTGACTTCCATGTGCCAGGCACAGTGCTCAGCCTTTTAAACTAACTTCTTTAATCCTTTCCACAAGTCTGCTCTGCAGGTGCTGTTACAAGTGGGAAAACTCATCACAGAAGGGTAAAACAACCCGCCTAAGATCACCGTCAGTAAGCAGTAGTGATTGTGTTTGAACTAGGGCAGTTGGCCCCAAAGTCCTAACTCTTAGACTCAATGGCTTGATCAGAGCCAATTGTTAGCTTTTGGTAGAGAGCTTCTATGTCCCAAGTTGCCCAAAACAGTCCAGGTTATGCCTGGTATAATTAACAGTGTCCATGCTTCAAAAATTGTCCTTGCCTTGTTTGGATGACAAACTCTGTGGTTTCCCTACATTAGTTACTCCTTATCCCTCTCTTATTAGGCCTTGTACCTCCATTTATTATCACTCCCCCAGATACCATGTGCCATATGACCCCCGAGCTTCCTCCTCTCCTCCGCACTGGCACCTTTCAGTGCCAACATGTCTGCAGAAGTGTTCAGGTTCTTGCAGTTGCTGTGGACAGAAATCTGCTCACTGTGATATGTTCATTCATCTTTGGGTTTTTATGTCCACTCTGTCACTATGGCTTGATGGCCACTGCCCACATAGTGGTCCTGATGGAGGATGATCTTAGTCACCCCTTCAGATACAATTCTTGGCCTTTGCTCTTTAAATCCATGCACTTAGTTGATCATCTGGCCAAGATGGAGGCATAGGTAGATACACTTTGCCTTCTTGCACAGCCAAAAGAAGGACAACAAATTTAAAAACAAGAATCAACCAGAAGTGACAGAAAATCAAACTGTATGGAAGTTGGACAACCAGGGAGTTAAAGAAGAAACATTCATTCAGACTGATAGGAGAGATGGGCAGCTTGGAAGGAGAGGATGTAGGGCAAGGCAGTGGGTGGAAAACTGGGCTGGGAAGCAAGGGCTGGCAGTTCCAATTTGCGTGTGAACAAACCAGAAGGATCAATTAGGGAGCAAGACAGACTGCACAACCCAGGTTCCAGTGCATGGGAAAAAAGCCTCAAAACCTCTGGCTGTGAAAATTTGTGGGGGTTGTAGCAGCAGGAGTAACTCCCACCCCCACAGGAGAGTTTGTTGGAGAGACCCACAGAGTCCTACAATATGCACAAACCCACCCACTCGGGAATCAGCACCATAAGGGCCCAATTTGCTTGTGGGTAGTGAGGGAAGTGACCGAAAGCTGACGGAGAGTGGAGCAAGCGACACTGGTCCCTCAGATCCCTGCCCCACAGACAGTGCCACAACACAGTGATGTGTGTTGTCCCTCCCTGGAGAATACCTAAGGCTCCGCCCCTACAACTTAACAAGCATCCGAAGACAGAAAAATATGGCTCAAATGAGAGAACAGATCAAAGCTCTAAAAATAGAACTAAGTGATAAAGAGATAGCAAACATAGCAAATGCACAGTTCAAAACACTGCTAATCAGAATGCTCATATAAATGGTTGATTATGGTCACAAAATAGAAGAAGTGAATGCTATGCAAACTGAAATAAAGAAAAATATACGGGGAACCAATAGTGAAGGGAAGGAAACATGGACTCAAACCAATGATATGGAGCAGAAGGAAGAAATATTCGATTAGAACAGAATGAAGAAACAAGAATTCAAAAAAATGAGGAAAGGCTTAGGAACCTCCAGGACAACTTTAAACATTCCAATATCTGAATCATAAAGGTGCCAGAAGAAGAAGAGGAAGGGCAAGAAATTGAAAACTTATCTGAAAAATTAATGTAGGAGAATTTCCCTAATCTAGTGAAGGAAATAGACTCCAGGAAGTCCAGGAAGCTCAAAGAGTCCCAAAGAAGTTGGACCCAAGGAAGCACATACCAAGGCACATCATAATGACATTACCCAAGATTAAAGATAAGGAGAGTATCTTAAAAGCAGCAAGAGAAAAGGAGATAGTTACCTACAAAGGAGTTCCCATAAGACTATCAGCTGACTTCTCAAAAGAAATCTAGAAGACAAGAAGGGGCTGGAAAGAGATATTCAAAGTCATGAAAACCAAATACCTACATCCAAGATTACTCTATCAAGCAAAGCTATCATTTAGAATGGAAGGGCAGATAAAGTGCTTCTCAGATAAGGTCAGGTTAAAAGAGTTCATCATCACCAAGCCCTTATTATATGAAATATTAAAGGGACTTATCTAAGAAAAAGAAGATAAAAACTATCAACAGTATGATGACAACAAACTCACAACTCTCAAGAACTGAACCTAAGACAAAAACAAAAACAAACTAAGCAAACAACTAGAACAAGAACAGAATCACAGAAATGGAGATCACATGGAGGGTTATTAGTGGGGAGAGGGAGGGGAAAGAATGGAGGGAGAAGGTACAGGGAATAAGAAGCATAAAAGTAGGTACAAAATAGAGGGAGGTGAAGAATAGTATAGGAAATGGAGAAGCCAAGGGACTTATATGTATGACCCATGAACATGAACTAAGGGGGAAAAATGCTGGTGGGAGGAGGGGTGCAAGGTGGAGTGGAATAAAGGGGAGAAAAAAATGGCACAACTGTAATAGCATAATCAATAAAATATACTTTAAAATAAATTTTAAAAAAACATGAAAATAAAAAAATAAATCCATGCAGTTGAACCCCCCTGATTCCACAAAATTCTCTACTTTGGTTGTGAGACACTGTGGCTTGGCCTTGTGATGCTCTTTCCTTTCATGAGAAGCTGATGATCACAAATTACAATAAATGTTCTCAAGCTGGGCATCCCTCCTTAGAAATATGCTGCTTACTTGCTGGGAGTAGAAGAACATGTTAAATTACATATTCTCTGTTGAAAGTCTCATTTGTTTAAAAATTGTTTAAAAATTTGTTTAAAAATTTGTTTAAAAATTGTTCTTTTAAGAAATGTTTTTTCATATGAATGTGTATGTACCTCTAAATAGGTTATGAAAAACTTGCCTCTGATGTTACAAACAGAAGGCTGTAAGATTGGGACAAAGTACCTACCATGTACACCTGGTCAAAAGGGGACAAGCACCTTCTCTTCACTGCCAGCCAGCACCTGCTGGGTTGTCTGGGACCCAGGGGCAACGTGACAGCAGCTCCCTGTCACAGCCCACCCCCAAGGCTGAGTGAACCTGTGTCCCATCTGTACAGGGCCTGAGGCTGAAGATTCTGAGGCAGGAAAGAGTGAGTAGATCCTTTCATTGTAGTCATGTTCCGATCTTACTTTCATTCATCTTCTGTTATTTTGTGAATCAAAGGAACCCAACTTAGAATGCAACTTGTGAGACCCTGAAGATTACAGCAGAAAGCAAGTGCCACATACAGGAAACACATGTGGTTTCTTCCCTCAGCAAAAGTGGAGTTTCAGGTAAGGCTCCCTTGAAACAATTCTCAACATCATTCAACAAATTCCACAAACATTTGAGGAACTTAAATCTAACCCATGATATCTCTATATCAGTTAGTCTTCTTACAGTAGTACCCCTTTATCTGCAGTTTAGCTTTCCTTGATTTCAGTCACTGCACTGTGGAAAATTCCAGAAATAAACAATTCATGTTTTAAATTGCACACCATTCTGACTGTTGTGATAAAATCTCAAGTCATCCCAGTCTGTCCTACCTAGGACAGGAACAATCCTTTTTCCCAGTGTATCTATGTTGTGTACACTCCCTGCCTGTTCATCATAGATCAACTGCTCTGGTATCATGTTCTTGTTTTAAATAATCCTTATTTTACTTAGTAATGGTCCCAAAGTGCAAGAATAGTGATGCTGGCAATTTGGGTCACCAAAGAAAAAGTGTAAAGTGCTTCCTTTCGGTGAAAAGATACGTATGTACAGGAAAGAACATAGCATACAAGGAGGACCCCCAAAAGCCAGAATTTATTTATTAAAAATTATGTATTTATTCTTACATGTGTAAACTTCTGTCACCTTCAAAGTACTATCTCTTTGGAATACACCTATCAAGACATTTTTTTCACTGCTCAAAACAGTTTTTGAACTTGTTGATTTTGATGTCTTTTGGTGATTGTGCTGTTTTTTTGTTTCACTTTTCCATATTGGCAAAACATTTCCCTTTGAAGACTTTTTTTCATCTGGGGAAACAAAAAGTCACTTGGGACAAGATCAGATCAATAGGCAGGGTGAGGCATGGGGGTCCTGCTGTTTTTGGTCAAAAACCGCTGACCACTCAGTGTGGTGTGGGCAGGTGTGTTCGTAAATCACCCATCATGACATGGGCAAATGCATTGAAAGAATCTTCAAAAAAATTTACTAAACCAACTGTAGCCTCTCACAACAATGCCCACTGGTACACTGATACAGTTGGGCTCCTAGAATACTCACCTAGCAGGAGAAGCCTGTACTACAAAGGACCCCTCCTCCAGAAGATAATTTTGATTTTTAGGGGAGATTCCCCCTTATATATAAAGTTTGGTATTATCCATGATTTCAGGCATCTACTGGGGGTCTTGGACTGAATATCCCCCAGGGGCTAAGAGGTAACTCTTACTTTACTTAGCCTGTCATATAAGTAATATGGTTTTCAATTTTTCAACTTCATGAGGCCAGTACCTGGCTCAAATTACACAACTAGCTAATGACCACTCCAGGCCAAAATCAGATATTCTTTCAGTTCCTTCCAATTTCTCTTCCCTTCTTTCCAAAAGAAAACTTACAAAGAAAAGAGGTTGAAAATCTAGTGTGTGGAACAGAAAATATCTTTAGACAGCTTGTTCAGAAAGCACACCCAGTGCCTTATTTGAATGAACAACTCTGGGTTTCATTTACATTCAGGCGATCCAATGTACAGAAGTGAAATGTAGGGGAGAGGGAGTGGCCATTGTCATGCTGTGTTCACCTGATGCATCTGGACAGCTTTAAGGATATACACACAAATATCTGGACAAATGTAAATGGCCTCTGACATTTACTTGGTAGGAAACCAGAGTATCCAACTTCCTCAGCTTTGTTTGCTTTATTACTGACATTATAACTCTACCTGTTTTTCTCTACCCAGTTTTAAAAATTACATTAAATTACTTCACATCTTTTTAAAAGTTTTAGAACATAGGAGAGAACAACAGAACACCAAGTTTAGTAAGAAGTGTGTTTTATACAAATCAACCTGATGAATGTAAATATCTAAAAATGAGGAAAGTGTAAGAGAAAAATAATATTAAAAACTGAATTATTATATCCAAAAGTAAATTTTTATATTAATAAAGTATTTTTAGAGCCGTTTTAGTTTCACAGCAAAATGGAATAGGGAGTATGAAATGTTTCTGTACATATCCTGGCCCCTCACATGTACAACCTCCCCATATCAGCATTCTCCACCAGAGTGGTGCATTTGTTACAATCAATGAACCAACATACCATTGTCACCCCGAGTCCATAGTTTACATTAAGGTTCACTCTTGGTGGTGTACATTCTATGGGTTTAATTACATGGATCCACCACTGCAGTTTTGTATGGAATTGTCTCACTGACCTAAAAATCTTCGGTGCTCCGCCTCTTCATCCCTCCCACTTATACGTGTGGCAAGCACTGATCTTTTCACTGTCTCCATAGTTGTTAAGGGGGCTCTAAGCCACACAAGTGCCTCTGCGTCACAATCTCAGTGTCAAGTGACAGTTCTCTCCTTGTCCAATTTCTTACATTACTTATTTCATCTTAATCAGGGATCAGGCTGATTTCTATAAAAACAAACTCTCAAGCTTGTTCAAGAAAAGAGGAAGCTAAGTGAAGGATACAAGCAGCAGTAAACATTTTAGGAGTGACAGGTTTGGAATCAGAGAGAACTGGCTTTTAAGCCTATTGCTACCAGTCACTAATCATGAAACATGTATGAGTAAATTACTTAATCTCTCTAAGCCTCAGTTTTGTTATCTGTAATATAGGAATGATAGGTCTTACTTCATAATTTTGTTTGAGGATGAAATGAAGCAATGTATATACAATGACTTAGGTATGTGGCTCAATAATAATTTATATTATTTGTCACATATTTGGAAACTGAGTCTTCATGAGACAGGGGGTGGAAAGTTAGTAGAAATGGAAGATAATACTATCTCTCTGGGCCACACAATCAGTATTTCTATCTCCTTTGTAGTCTTTTCCCTTTCTGTCTTTTGGTCTTTTCTCTCTCTTGAATGACTTCCTGAATTTTCTCTTTCTATCTCTTGACTTCACATGGCCAACCTGACCAGTAGTCCAAAAATCTACTTGACTTTTTGTTTTAGTGCCCATCAGCAATATCTTAGTTAAAATTCTCAAAAATCACAGTTTGATTGTTGCTGATCAGCCAATGGATTGACACTTTGGGTCAATTTTCACTCACAGAAAAATTAAGCTAGTGATCAGGTTGTTGAATTCCAATACTGAGAAAGTGCTGTGATTCATCCTATTTGAATCTCCAAGTATTTTGTTCCATCATCCCCGATCCTTTGGCTTTTAGGTTCAAGGCTTTTAGATTCAAGCCCTAAGCGAAATGCTTTCATTGTCTAAAATCCAAATGATCTGTCACTTAATGTGTTCAGCCTTCTTGTAAGTTTTACAAATCTTTCAAAGGGACATTTCCAAAGCTTCTATATAGACAAAGATAACTGTGTCAAAAGGGAAACAGCTGTCTCTGTATTTGCAGAGGGGGTAAAATTAAACAAATAGCAAAAATGAGATTCACGTATAATTAAAGTTAGATTATTGCAGCATTTGGCTCACTAGCCAGAAGCTTGCATCCCCTTCTTCTGTGCCCAGCCTCTGACCATTCTCTGACTCTCTCAGTATATTTCATTCAGGGTTTCTTGTTCATTTCACTGGAATCCTTCCCTTCCTGCTTCCCAGCACATTCCCCCATTCTTACTTCTTCACCATTCCATTCTTTCCAGATCCTTTTGTTCTTTTACTTCTTGTTTGTTTAGTCTGCTTTGGGTTTTTGTTTTGTTGTTCTTTTTGTTTTATTTTGTTTGCTGAGAGAAAGCTAACTTTATATGACTTTCCTTTTATTTATTTCTGAGAACAATCATTTTAACTTTTTGTGTGGTGAAAAAAGTTAAAGAATTCATTAAAGTCAGTTTGAAAAGCACAGTATTAATCTCTTGCTGTTTACATGTAAGCAATTTCAGCAGGTTTTCCAAATGTTTAAATACGTGGTCAGAAGCTGTGGTTTACCTCCTGACTTTGTTTGGGAAAACCCAACTAAATCAGCCAAGCTGTTTCTCGTAAGCCTGGGTTCATGACCACTGAGTTTCATCTCTGAATCGGGTTGACATTGCTGTGTTGTGTCTTGAATGTTATAAATTCACAAACTGTCTTTGAAAACTTCTAAATTCAGAAAAAATATTTGTATGGCTCTAAAGGTACCAGAATTTTTACTTTCATGAAAATATCAGCAACAGATGATTGGCAGTATTATTTGTTGGTTTGCTTTGCAAATATTAGTTGAGTGCCTACTGAGGACTGGAAGTAAAAGAGGAAATGGGCACAAGATGGATACTTGCAGGGTGGGGCCAAAGTAGTTTATAGTTGTTTGTATGGTAAATGGTACAATTAATAAATAATAATACAACAATAAATTCTGTGTTTTGTGTACTCACAAATGTAAACCTACTTTGGTCCCACCCTGTATTGGCAGCTGTCTAGTGGAAAAGTCAAACAATAAAGAGATAAATTGCACAATTATTTGAATTCCCCATGTTATTTTGGAATAACTATGAGAGGGGTTCTTTGAAACTCTTACACATTGATTTTTATCATTAAAAGGGTGAAAATCACTGCATAAGTGAGTTTTGAGTGATTTTTATTCATTTTAAAAAACTAAGTGAATTTCAACCTTAACTTGACATTTCAATTTATGTTCACTTTGTATTTATTAACATATTCAACAGATATTTTCTGAGCTTCTGTCATGAATTAGGTCTGTGCTCTGTGCTACAAACACAGATATGCTATTTAGTACTGAGTCAGGTATTGGACAAGTAATCACATACTTATAGTATATTTATTTACAAATGAAGTTCAATGCTACAAAGAAAAAGTACAAGGAGCTATGAAAGTATCACAGGTGACCTAATATAGTTGGTGGTGTTGTGGTGTAGAGCAGGGGATTGAATAGTGCAGAAGCTAAATTCAGGCAGATGCAGGTGTCAATTCTGACTGTCCCACTTACTAGTTTAATGACCACAGATAAATCACTTAACCTTTTGCCCCAATCTGTGAAATGGGTACATGAATAAGCACTTCCTAATTCAATGGCTTGTCAAAAGGATCAAATAAGCACTTACACATCAAATAAATGCCTTTAAACTAGCTTCTACTGTTAATTCTAGTCAAACAATTAAACACAGAAAACAAGAAGTAGGAAAGTGACACCATTTGGAGAATGTCTACCCACAAAGCCCCAGTGCAACACAATTAAGACACTATCATTATTTCTGGGAACCCTGAATATGAGATATTACTTAGCCTTCCTTTCTTCTGAAACTCTATGTCCCTGTGTTTGCATGTTGTGCCTCCATTTCCTCTGGATTCTGAAGCAGGAGTGAGCCCTATGTGGGCCTGGTCTACCCAAGGTTATGTTTTACAATGTCCAGCCTGCATTCATTTCCACTGTAATCTGCGCATCATCCATCTTAGTACCTGACATGCCGTGAAATATGATCTTCACCTCAGTTATGCCTCTCTTTACACAATCCTTCCCAAATCTAGAAACAAAATAACTGATTTTAAAGTATATTTAAGATTTCAGGAAGGTAATAGAGTGGAGAGCCTGAGACCCAAATGCCCTACTGTGTTACAAAACACACAATTGTGAGGCAGGCAGGCCAGCTGCTGCATACTGCCCTTCACTGGGTTATGTCTAGGAGGCCCTCTCTGTTCCTCCACCCTGAAGACTGGAATTTTTAACCCATGAGCAAGCGTAAGGCATCTTCTTCACCAATCAATTTCTTCCTAGCCCTATGTCAGAGCTCTTAAAAGAGATGGGATAAAAATGAGTAGGTATGGAACTTTGCATATTCACAGAATTATTATTCTGCATTAGTTTCTAGTTTAGGAACAAAGAAAACAGCAGTATTAACAGCCAACAATTTGGGAACACCTACAATGTACCAAAGACCATGCCAAAAGATATCTTGGCATGAACCTTTTTTTTTTCTTTTATCATTCCAATGTCCGTATGGGGAAGGAACTATCAGGGTCTTCATTTCAGGGATGAAGAAGCTGAGACTCAATGAAATTGTCCCTTGACTAAGGCTACTTAGCTTGTAAACAGTTTCGGTAGGGTTCTAGCCCTGGCTCTCCTGAAGCAGAGTCTTTGGCACACAAGATAATGAGATTATATCCATAGATATTTATTTTCAATCATTCTTTCACTTGTTCAACACTGATTTGTTGAGTATCTATTGACTGCCAGATAGTTCTAGGCACCAGAGATAGACCACTGAGAAAAAGGCAAAATTCCTCCTTCATGCAGCTTCTAGAAGGAGAAGACAGAAAATAAACAAAATATGTAAATTTTATAGTGCAAAGTGATAAATGCTAAAGAAAGAAATTAAAGAGGAGGAGTTGTAATTTTAAATAAGGTGGCCAGCAAAGGCTCACTGAGAAGGTGATATTTTACATATTATAAACATAAAGCTTATCATTCAGGGCCTGGTAATGAGAAGATACTTGAGGCAATTTTTTTTCTTTCCTCCTTAGAGGATTGTAGACAGTCTTCACCAGGATGTCTGAGCAACTCATCTGTACACTGACCCCAACTAAATGCACAAAGACATTTGCAACCATCCCGAATTAATCTATTCTTTCATAGGCACTGGGTATGGAATTAAACAAGCACTTAGGACTTGGAAATTCTATTAAGACCATTTAGGTTTAAGAGCTTATAGTGACAAAAGTTTGACATGAATACAGTTCTCCTGTCTGAAATAGGTTTAGGGATGTACACCAGTCAAACTGAGTCTCTAGATGAATTCTCTATTAGCTCAAAAGTCACCAGCATGTTCATTAGTGCAGAGAGGCCCTGGTCACAATGCCCATAGCTGTTCAATATACTCAAGGAGAAAACCCACAGAATGAACAGCTGGAAGCCAAATTTGCCTCCTGGAATTCAGTCTATTCAATCAAAAAAGTTATAGCAATGTAAAAGATGGCAAGACTAGGTTTCACACACATAAACACAAAAGATATACATACATACCTGCTTTAATTTTCAGCCACTTCCCAATTGTAACAGTAAAAACTTTTAAGATCATGGGACAGCTTCAGTATGTTGGACAACCAATACTGTGAAATTTGTCACTCTGGAAAGAGGTTTGGCTAAAATAAACTTTCCTATCATCTTTGAAGAAAATGAACACATAAATAGCATAGATAAGATAGCTGGAGATGTGTTTAGCTTTGCGACATCAAACTGTTGTACAGTGACTGATACAACCTGAGCAGTAGCCCCTGGTCTATAATGAAAGTGCCAGCTACCTATGGTTTTACCCCTGAGTGCCTCCAGTGGGACCTTGGTGTCCTTGGAAACTCACTTGCTGTTAGTCTTGGCCCTTGAAAGCTGTACTAATCCATCTCCTTATAAAGTGCCCACATTTCAGATTTCACAGTGATTCCAAATGTCTGTCACCCCAGTTTAGTGAGATTTGACACTTATGGGCTTTGCTATGCTTGTTTGTGAATGAACTACAAGTGACTGGTCATAAATTCCTTTTTTTTCTAATCATCAACAGAGGACATGATTATTGATTTTAGAAAGAGGGATAGGGATTGAGAAATGTCGATCCATTGCCTCTTCTGCAGCATGACCAGGGACTGAACCTGCAATCCCAGGCATGTGCCCTGACCAGGAATTGAATCCATAATCTTTTCATTTATGTGGCAAAGCTCCAACAAACTGAGCTACCCAGCCGGGGCTGGTAACAAATTCTCAACGTCACCATTCCATTTCCCTTTGGGTGCCAACTTTTCACCCTACTTTCCCTTTTTTAAACCAATTTTAAGAGTTAGAAAAGTAGGATTAATTTCTGTTTCAATATCTCCAGCTGTTTTTGAATCACTAATTATGTTCTTACTACAGTGTGTTTCCTATTCACTGAAGAATAAAAATGAACATGCCTGGAGGCATTTCACATTCATTCCACCTTCTCAAAAAATGTATTTAAGTCCACTCTGTGAACCTCCTAAAACTTAATGTATTATCTGGCTAATTCATGTCTGCTGGTGATATGCTCATTTTTCTAAAATCAAGACACTTCCCAGTGTTGCTATTTCATTTAATCAGCTCAAAATATCCAAGCCTATTGAAACCAGATCAACGATATGGACCATACTATGAATCATACAGCAAGGTAATTCTGCACTCTTTCTGTGAAACTTATTTCCTCCCAAAGTTTCACATATTATAGTATTATATCACTCACCCAGAAACAATTAAAATTCTTATAGAAAAAAACCTTTCCTTTCACTGGTGAAGTGAAGAAAAAACATGAAGTACTTAAAAAGTAATGGTGGAGTTGAAGCAAAATTTTGTACATTATACAGCAGGGGTTCAAACCTCACATCTCTCCAGGGGTTTGGCCAGTAACTTAAATGTGTCATCCATCCAGGCTAAAGATATTACAGAATTGTGGGTAAGTTTACAAAGGAGAGCAAGTCTCCATTTGAGAATTTCTAGTTCAACATTTAAAGGCACAGCAACAAGAACCATAATATTCCAGTTAAACAATCACATCTATTGGTCAGGTTTGGCCTATAGGGTGTCAGTTTAAGAATTTGGTTACTAACAAAACTAGCTAGATTTTAATTACCTGAGCCAAGACAAAGAACGGGTAGCCAGATAGCTGATATTACAGAACAACAAACTCCTAAATGACTTTCCAAATCACTTGCATTTGTCTTTCTGGTTGTATATTTATTTATCTAACTAGATACGCTCTTTCATGACTTTAGCACTGGCTGTTTGCAGAGTATAACAAAATGACATCCTTAGTGTTAGAAGTTCATTTTGCTTGATCTGGAAGGAAGGTCAGCCAAATGCGAACATGTGTTACTCCTTTCTGCATTGGAAACCCTCCTGTTCTATCAACTCTTTTTTGAAAAATATTCATATATATATGTGTGTGTATGTACATACATCTATAATTATTATGATCATGAATAATGCTGCTTTTTATATCCACATATGTTTATCAAAGATATTGACCCTTTCCAAATACTTCCTTTTACTCTTGCCATGAATCTTTTCAATAGACAAGAAAGCTTTGAACCTGGAAAATTCCACTTTTATAGACAAGAACAACTTAGGCATTTTTTCAACTACATTGAAAGCAGACCCAAGAAATTAGAGGCAATTTTAGTCAACATGTCAATTAAATGATAGCATATCATTATCTGTAAGAGTGAAACTGTTTCTTGAATTGATAGGTAGAAAATTGCCCTGCAGTGATTCTCTTCTTGTCATTAGCACCCCAACTTTTTAGAGTTTCAATATCTTATTACCTTCTCATTCCTCAAAAATGTACTCAAGACATCACACTCTGGCCTCAAATTTTACTTTCCTGTCAAATCTATGGTATCAAAACTTACCTAATTTATCCATCATTCTGTTGGATACCATGTGTGAATGGCTGTTGGTGGCTGGATGTCTTACCTATGCTAGGGAGCATATTGATGTTTTAAGACAGAGTGAGAGATACCAGTAGGCCTCAGATTATATCTATGTAGGTCAGTGACCTTTTTTCTAAGCACAGGATTACCTACATGTATAATACAACATAAACATTTCTCACCCAACCAAATGACTCTTTAGAACAATGCCCTTAAAGTACAGCTCCTACCCCAACAGTATCAGCCTCATCTGGGAACTCATAAAAAATATAAATTATGGGATCTAAACACATCTCCACAAACTGTGTGTTTGAGGCCCAGCAATCTGTGTTTTAATAAGCTCTCTTATCAATTCTGAGCATGTTAAACTTCCACACCTATTTCACTATACCTCCCTCCAAAGCTTTGTAGGCAGGCTGAATTTTCCCACCAACCTCCCAATCATATTACAAATTCCAAAAGAGCAGGTATTTTATCTGCTTGTTTATCAATATCCCCCACCCCTAGTCTCCAGTATTAACATCTGTTATTAACATAGTGGATGCTCAGTATGTATTTGTTGAACATATGGGTGGTTGGATAAATGTCTACTGGTACATGGTATGAAGGCTACTACTTTCCCAGTTCATTCATATATGCAAAAGAATGTAGGGTTGAGTGGGGCTATTCTTTGAGCTATACTAGTTTGGCCTAAAACTTTACACTACAACCTATCAACTGTGTAAACTTTAGGAAGTTGCTTAACCTCTCTCTTTGTGCCTTAATTTTCTAATCTGTAACATGGGGATAAAAATGTGTACATCAATGTCATAGGATTTTCTTTTAATTGAAATTAGTTTTGGTGTTGGTTTTTGTTATTATTTTACTACTATGGTTCTCCTTTCACAAATGGCATCCAATCCACTCTTTACCCCAACACACAGAAACTAGAAGAAAGGTCTAGATAGAGTTTGACCCTCCCCTTCATTAGCATAACATTAAGAGACCTGGATCTTGCAGATGCAGTCCAACTCCTAGCTTTGTTATCATCCTCATCATGATTTATTACATTATTTCTTACTTTAGTTAATATTTAATTACAAATAATGCATTGTGGGAATACTTAAATTGACTCTCAGTCTGGTTGCCTAAACAATAGTGATCTAGAGCTTCTGGCCAAGAAGGAAGTGTAGGTAGATACTATTTGCTTCCTCACACCACCTAAAGAAGGACAACAACAAATTTAGGAACAAAAAACAAAGAGAACTGCCAGAAAATCAAACTGTATGAAAGTTCAACAGCTAAGAAGTTAAAGAAGATATATTCATCCAGACTGGTGGGAGCGGCAGAGATGGGCAGCCAGGGTGCAGAAGACATGGGGCAAGGCAAAATGCCTAGGGGTCCCACATTTATGTGTGGATAATCCAGGAGGAACAACTGGGGAGTGAGACAGACTGCACAACCTAGGCTTCTAGTGCAGGAAACTAAAGTCTCAAAACCTCTGCCTATAAAAATCTGTGGGGATTGTGGAACCAGGATAAACTCCCAGCCTCACAGGAGAGTTTGTTGGAGAGATCCACAGAGTCCTTGAATGTACAAAATGAAATCCCTGGTGTTAGAAGTTCATTCTGCTTGATCTGGAAGGAAGGGCAGCCAAATGTGAACACATGTTACTCCTTTCTGCATTGGAAACCCTCCTGTTCTGTCAACAGTTTTTTGAAAAATATTCATATATATATTTTTATATATGAATAAAAAATATATATGAATACAGCACATACCTACCCAGAATTCAGCACCAGAAGGGCCCAGAATTCAGCACCAGAACGGCCTAATTTGCTTGTGAATAGGAGGGGTAGTGACTGAAGTGGTGGTGAGAGCCTAGTGAGTAAGTGGCACTGTTCCTTCTCTGACCCCTCACTCACATTAAACCTCACAATGCAGGGAAGAGGGTTGCCCCATCCTGGAAAATACACAGGCTCTGCCCCTTACAATGTAACAGGTACACTGAGACAAAGAAATATGGCCCAAATGAAACAACAGATAAAAACTCCAGAAAAAGAACTAAATAGCAAGGAGATAGCCAATCTATCAGATGCAGAGTTCAAAACACTGATAATTAGGATGCTCACAGAATTGATTGAGTATGGACACAAAATAGAGGAAGAAGTGAAGGCTATGCAAACTGAAATAAAGAAAAATCTACAGGGATCCAACAGTGAAGGGAAGGAAACTTGGACTTAAGTCAATGATTTGGAGCAGAAGAAAGAAATAAACATTTAACCAGAACAGAATGAAGAAACAAGAATTAAAACAAGTGAGGAGAGGCTTAGGAACCTTCAGGACAAATTTAAGTGTTCCAACATTCTAATCATATGGGAGCCAGAAGGAGAAGAGGATGAGCAAGAAATTGAAAACTTATTTGAAAAAAATAATAAAGGAAAACTTCCCCAATCTGGCAAAGGAAATAGACTCCAGGAAGTTCAGGAAGCTCAGAGATTCCCAAAGAAACTGCACCTGAGGAAGAACACTCTAAGACACATCATAATTAAATTACCCAAGATTAAAGATAAGGAGAGAATTTTGAAAGCAACAAAAGGAGATAGTTACCTACAAAGGAGTTCCCATAAGTCTCTCAGCTGATTTCTCAAAAGAAACCTTACAGGCAACAAGGGGCTGCAAAGAAGTATTCAAAGTCATGGTAGGCAAGGACCTCCATCCAAGATTACTCTACCCAGCAAAGCTATCATTTAGTACGGAAAGGGCACATAAAGTGCTTCCCAGATAAGTTAAAGTTAAAGGAGTTCATCAACACCAAGCCCTTCTTATATGAAATGTTAAAGGGACTTATCTAAGAAAAAGAAAAAGATCAAAACTGTGAATAGGAAAATAACGACAGACTCACAACTGTCAACAACTGAATCTAAAGAAAAACAGAAACAAAAACAAACTAAGCAAACAACTAGGACAGGAACAGAATCATGGGAATAGAAATCACATGGAGGGTTATCGGCAGGCAGGGGGCAGGAGGAGAATGGGGGAAAAGGTACAGGGAATAAGAAGCATAAATGGTAGGGACAAAATAGAGAAGGGGTGGTTAAGAATAGTACAGAAAATAGAGAAGCCAAAGAATTTATATGTACAGCCCATGAACATGAACTAAGTGGGGGTGGATTCTGGTGGGAGGTGGGGTGCAGGGCAGAGGAGGATAAAGGGAAGAAAAATGGGACAACTGTAATAGCATGACCAATAAACTGCACGTTAAAGAAACAATAGTGATGATCTGATATAATTTCCATGTAAATCTTTTCTCCAATCGTTTCTTACTTCCCGACACAAGCCTATATTCCTCTTACCTTCACTAAGATCCAAATAGTCTTCATGGTTAAACCATTAAAATAAACAAATTGTTGGGTTTCTCTCTCTCTTTCTCTCTCTCTCTTCCTTCTTTGCTTCTGCCACATGCAGTAATGTGCTATTTATTATCTCCTTCTGACTAATCCTCATTTTGTTTTTAATGCTCAGCATTTTCCTTTCTGTGCAGAGACACAGATTGGCAGGAGTTCAAGGAAAGGCTGAAAATGCTTCTTAGAAACTATTTTAATCTCAAGCAGTTAGTGTTTGGAGAACAGGTTGAAACATATGTAATATAGGCACCCAAATGTAGGCAATTATCTCCAAAGGGCAAGAGGGGACAGAGAATAAAGGCCTTGCTGCTCAGAGGTCAAGGGTAAAAAACTGAAGAAATGCCTTCTTTGGTTTTCCAGGAGTCATAATGTCAAGTGAAGAATGAGTGATAAGACAAATGGAACAGCTTCATAACACCCAAATGAGTGTATTTATTCCACACTTCAAGGCTGACTATTGGGGCTCCTTTCCAGTCCATTGACAGCCATTCTAAGCAAAATAACAAGATCCAGAACCTGATGCCTAGAAACCCTTAATGACACTCTGTACAAAGTGGATGAAAGGTGACAAGGTGGAGGGGAATATGTGCAGGAGTTTTAGCTCAAAAATTATGTAACTTTTAGAGGCGCTTTTTGATGGCTTCAACACTTGTACAACACAGAGGTAATAGCTCCTGCCTAAAGTTTCTGAAGATAAAAATGGGTATCCCAGAGTTAGTGTTGCCTTCTCTTTAAGTGACGACACTTGTGCTGTCTTTGTAGCATTTCATGGAACATGGGATGTGACTAGCTGTCCCTGTCTTCCTGTCCACAGTTTCATCCTGTTGTTTAATCACATGCTCTCTCTCTCGCTCTCTCTCTCACATACACACACAGAGTCCTTGGTAAAGCACTGTATATTACAATATTGCTGTTGGACAGGATTAATTATTATTCAGTATCCACCATGCAACTATTTATACAACGTGATTTTCTGAAAGGAAATAAACTGTTAAAAGCATAACAACATCTTGCAGAATCAATTAGAAGAAAAATATGAGCCAAGGAGGCCAAAATCCTTGTTTAGTATTACTGAGAAAATATGACAAGCTGTGAAAAGTTCCACAGGTTTTTGCAGCATTCACATCTTTCCTTTAGGATGAACTTCTATTAAAATACTTTGTGCCTGGAATTTGCCCTGTCTAAGCCAGACATATTTTTTTAATTGAATCTTGCTCTGAGAGTAGTGAATATTTTTTTCCATCTGTAATTTGCTTTTTATGTGAGGGGGAGGTGTTCTGTTTCTCTTCTTTGGGAGGTTGTCATATTCCTATAAAAACAATAAATGTTGAGCCATTTATCTCTTGCCTCATCAAATTGTGATATGGGATATAGGTATGTGTATGTTCACAGTATAGGTTTTTTATTTCTGTATTTTATAGTCAAGTTATTGGCAAGTGGCCCTCATTTACTTTCCAGAACATTTCTAAGTTGATGACAACCCTTTAGCCTTTGTTTGTTAACTGTGTCCTGCCTGTCTACCTTTTCATGTAATAATTGCTTTCAGGGAATAAAACAGAAGTGGGGTATTGCTTTGTTTAATACTTTTCAAATCCAATATACCATAGCACAACCATCTGTGAAAATTCATTTCAGCTTTCATCAAATTCTGCCAAAGCTTTTTGGAATATTAATAATCCCTTCATGTGGGTGTGCTTCTATAGCTAATGTAATATTTTGGGGCAAAAACCCAGTTATATTTATGTTCTGACTCAGGCAAAGAAAATAAAAGGACTTGTTGTGGGGAGAAAAATGATTATTTTTACTTCTAGATTTTTGTTGCTTGTAGAACAAGTGCCTTTGAAATAGAAAGTATTGACGAGAAGCTTTTCTTGATGGAAAATGTGGAAGTAAAAGCCATATTCATGTTTCCTGTATGTGGAGTCCAATTTTCTGTCAAGGGAATAGCATGTAGCAGAACTACATGCATGCTAAGCAGAATGGCTCTGCCTGCTGCCTTTCAGAGGTTGTCTTTCTTTGGTTGATTCTGAGGAAAAAGGTTGTGTCTCATTTGTTTATCTTAGGTATTGTGACCCCTGTCCTTTCTGCTCATCTTCATGTCCCATACCCCACTCTCCTCCCCACTCACCTCCAAAATCCTGCTAACACAGAGCTGTTGCATCTAATGGGCTGGGAGGTGGGGCACGCTGTGGCGAGACTGGTAGATAGCATAGCATGTGAAACAAAGAATTTTGAGACACATCACTATCCTTCAAAGTTCCTTGGCAACTGCTCCCAATAGAAATTTCTTAAAGGCTGTTTAGAGCTCAGGTCTGACCTCCCACCATATTTCCAGAGCTCTCGTCCCCAGACTGCCCTAATTCTCTCTGTAGGTGTTTTCCCAGGAAACAGAGAACATATGCGGATATGGTCATTGAGAAGAATGCAGTGAGGTGTAGGGAAATGAACTGTGTAAGTCAGTTGTGTTATACCACTTGTTTTGAAAGTGCCAATTTGTTCCAATGCCATTGATGTATTCAGGAACAATTTGAGCTTAGTTTTGCATTGGCTTATGTTAGGTGAACACAGAAATCTGTACCCAGTTAAACCAAACAGTGTAAGAACACACAAAATGTGTACCCCTTCCCACAAACATGCACTATCTACCTTAGTTCACCAGGAGAGCTATACATCACCTCGTCCGATCTGCTGTGACAACTTTCTGTGCCATTTCAAATAAGTTTCCTGCCAGCATTTTACAAGCTGCAACCCCCCTGAAGCTCTCTTCCACAAACAAACTCCAGGTCCTTTCTTAAGGTAAAATGCAATATTTATGGTATTTATGTATTTTTTAGTCATGCGGCAAGTGTAACACCATTTTTATTAGACTCCTATATTTTTGAAATGTCACAGATGCAGTTTGTCCCATAAACCCCATGTCTTTTTCTTGCACAATTTTGCACAGCATGATGCTTTTGAGGAATATATATATATATTACTTATAGCAGAACTGGCTGTACATTGAAACACTCTGTGGCTGGAAATAGAAAGGAGCTATTGTACTCTTGGGTCAAAGGACAAGGGAAGAGAAGCAGTCTCTGAAACCCTAAGGGATAGAGTTGCCCAGCTTTCTACCAGCCAGAAGCTCAGCATAGGACAGCCTGTGGAGTAAACAGCTTGACCTCGCCCTCCTCCCACCCTCCAATCTTTGGCAATTACCTCCTACTGCTAGAACACAACTGGAAGCCAGTGGGCTAAGGAGCCTGTATAATGTGTCCACAGACAGCAGGCTAAACACAGAGCAGAGCAGAGAGAGTAAGGCATAGCAGAGAGAGTAAGGCTTGGGGAAGGCATCCCCATGCCCAATGCCATGGGGAAAATCACTTTTTCAGAAATTGTTTTTATTTCATTATGTAAATCAATTTTATTCTTTTTGTGGGTTGCTCTTATATAGACTGGGGGTTGGTAGAGACACATAAAGGTATTATTCTAAACAAAGGGAAATTTTCTGCCACAGAAGAGGAACTACTCCTACTCCAACCAAATCAAACAGTAGACAACTGAGACATAACATACTTTTGCCACTTTTCATTATATATGCTCACATGCTTATATTCATAGTCACTTCCACATGAGCCCCTTTCTAAGGGCAAGCAAGTTTTCACTGGCAATTTCTAAATTTTGTCCTAATTTGTTGGATAATGTTAAATACTTTACTACACTTTGTGCTTGATCAACACAGGGAGAAAATACTTTCGGAACTTCAACTCTATTAAAGCTGAGGAAATATTGTGTGTGTGTTTTGTGATGCAGGTTTATTCTTCAGCTGTGCCAAGGTATAAAAGAGAAATCCTAAGGAGATAGTATAATTCACTTGCTTATATACCATTCCTTCAATTAGTAGGTCAATTCTTTTTAGTCACAGTATAAGGCAACTGGCCATTTCCCTGAAACTTTGAGTACTGTAGTGGGGTTGGTGGTGAGACGTGGCTTGAAATGAGCCTCTGTAGGTGCTGCTGATTTTTCAGATGCCCCAGCTCGACATGAGATTCAGAGGAGACAATGAGCTCATAATCTTAAGGTTAATTATACAAAACAATATGAAAACTTAAATGAATAAATTTAGCATTGATTAGGATTTATCCTCTCTGCACAGAAACAGCCTGCAAACAAGAGGAGAGACATTTTATGTGGTCCTATAGAGTTAAGATATTTAACTGAGAAAATGAAATACAAATAATTTTCACCTTCAGAAGAGGAGTAAAATACATCACTTAAAAAAATTTCCCCAAACTTTCCTTTTTCGAAAGAGGAGGCTCAAATCTTATTTTTCATAAATGAAATTTATTCCAACACTAGCTACAATTTACTACGCTTTATGCTAAAGTGAAGTAAATAGCTCATACTGGTTCACTTATGACTATGAAAAGTAATTTGATGATATTGATAATGTTAACGGGGATAATAGAGATGAAGATATAGACTCTTACAGAAGGCTCATGTACTTTTAAAATTATGATACAATTCATACACTATAACATAAATCTTTTAAAGAGTAAAATTCTGTGTTTTAGCATATTCATAAATTTTAAGTTCTTTTTCTAATAGTTTTATAGTTTTATCTTGTATATTTCAAGTTAATTTTGAACTCATCCATTTTGAATTAATTTTGTGTACAGTGTGATAAAGGGGTCCAACTTGATTCTATTGCATGTGGCTATCAAGCTGTCCAGCATCATTTTTTGGAAAAAGGTATTATTTTCCCATTGAGTTGTCTTGACACATTTACTGAAAAATTGATTGACTGTAATTAAATGGTTTTGTTTCTGGGCTCTCAATTATATTGCAGGTTCATGGACTTTTACAATTAGATGAGCCCTTTTGGTCACAGAGAGTCAAATCATGCACTTATCTGTGCAAATGTCTGTCAGGTGTAGTCGCTCATAAATGAGTGGAGTGGCTAGGTATACTGGAGAAACATTAATTAGCTTTACCCAATGGTTGCCCTATGGAAATACAAGATGAGGTTGGTTACACATTTTTGTTTTTCAAAAGGTGCCATTTTTTTCTGACAAAATGTCTTGATTTATATTTAGGCAACTAATTTAGTTAAAAAGTACTAACTGGCCAAAGAAAATCCATCTTTAGATTGTACTTGATACCTAAACCATCAGTTTTTAACCTCTGAGACAGTTCAAATCTTTTATTTGTATAGATAAGGTTGACAAGAATCAGAGAGTTTAGATGCCAAACTCAAGTTTCATTGTTAGTTTTTGGTAGACTCAGAACTAGAAGTTTGAATCTATGTTTTCTATGTCCCAGTTTAATATGACTAATACACCACAATTCTAAGAATTCACTTTTTTTCTAATAATGTTTTCTTATTAACATGAACAGATATCGTGTTTCCCTTTGATATTAAAAGAAAGAGAGAAAGGGAGAAGCAAGGAAAGAAAGAAAGAAAGAAAGAAAGAAAGAAAGAAAGAAAGAAAGAAAGAAAGAAAGAAAGAAAGAAAGAAAGAAAGAAAGAAAGAAAGAAAGAAAAAGAAAGAAAAAAAGAAAGAACTTTTAAGATCTAAACAAATGTTTAGTTGGGAACTATGTCAGTAACAGTTCTCCACTGTAATAATTTTAAAAATATATAATACACATATACATGTATATGTGTGTGTATATGTGTGTGTGTATCCTGTTTTCAGAAGTGCACTAGAAAAGCTATGTTTCTCATGACAGTAGACAGAAAAGCAGTAGTGTTTGCCCCCCTAGAACACCATGCACACACACACACTCAAGCAAATGAACTTCTAAGAGGCGTCCCTCAGTCAACATCATTATAAATATACCATATGTGGAAAGATTAGAACTCTTCATTCTCAGTTTTCTCTGTTTTGTGTCCAAAGCTTTTGTCAAGAGTGACATTTCTTTCCCTGAGATCCTCTCAATGGCATATTTTCTCATTCTAACAACCATTCCTGGGAGGACATTCCCAACTCCTGTGACAGAATCTATAGAAGAAATGTTAGTCTCCAGCAATATTAATGCACCCTACTTCCCAACTCTTTCACATTTGGTTCAATTCAGCAAATGTGTGATGAAGACAGACATGCAAGAAATAGCTATAGGACCACTAAAATGAATAAAAAGTATGATTATATAAGAAACAAACATATGAAGCAGAAAGAAGTTATAACTAGGGGCAAATGATGGACTGAAGTGATATAAAAGAGTCACTTTTAATTTGGGAAGTTAAGGCGAAACTTCACATTGTGTGGACATTAGCTTATCTATGTTAAGCAATGAGCACCTACCAAGCCAAAACATGCAAACATGTGGAAATTCAGAGGTAATGGACTATGTCTAGTCTAGGTTAAAGCAGGCCAAAGATTAATGAAGTATTTAGTCATCCAGCATCCTTGCCTGTTTCCCTTCAACCATCCATATGTTTGATATTTAGACAAAGCATCTATATAATGGATGGAATTTTACTTTCCATTCACTTATTTTGAATAGTCAATAATGCAGTTTGTCAAATCTTGAGAGAAAACTCTATTGCCCTTCCAATCCACTTTCAAATGGCAGGAGAGAACTTAGAAGTAAGCAAGGGGCTATTTGGGGAAAATAAAGTGTCAGATGACCAAGTCACTTTTGTTTCACAGAGACTCACCTTGGGTAAATATGTTTATGACAAGTTACTTTTACTACTTGATAAGATCTTGTTATTATTATTATATTTTACTTTACCAGAGGACCTCGTTGTTCTTCAACGTTTGGAGAAAGATGGTATGTTAGTCTGAGAAGCAGATGCTAAGATGGCATTAAATAAAACAGGATCTGAATAGGGACGACACCTGTGAGAGAAAACAGAGAAGGAACTGGTAAGGTTGGGAGTGCAATCAGATGGTGAAACCATCTGCCTCATGTGAAGGAAGAGAAAAGAAGGGTGGGTGGAAGCATCTTAGGTTGCCATGCTGTCTAAGGAGGGTTTGGCAAAGCCACTGAGGAGTACTTGAGCAAAGTTGGCTGTTAGAGGAGTCCCAGTTCTCCCTATTTCTCCCCAGGAATGAGACTGCTTTAGTATCCCCACCACACCCAGATTATGGGAGCAGTTTGAGGGAAGTGGGGTTGGGTGCAAACGTGGTGGTAGAGTTCAGATTGTAGCCTTTGGGTCTTGGTTAATTACACTCTCTGTAAGAAATCTTTGAAGTGCAGTCTCAGGTCAGACAAAAATGGTGATTTTGTCAGGATATAGATTAGCTATAATAAGAGAGCCCACAATACAATGGCTTAAACCACGGAGAATTTTGTTTCTCAAATTGGGATTTCAAGCTGGATATTGGGGAGCCAGGTTCCTTCCTTCTCGTTGTTCTACAGTCCTACCATATTATCAAGATGCACCGTATAGGTGGTACACAAAATGGATCACCAGCATGTCAGCATTCCAGCCAAATGCACAAAGGACAAGGAGGTCAGGAGGGTAACATCCTTCTCTTGAAGGGTATAATCTGGATGTTGGATACCTCCCTTTCTGCTCATATTTTATTAGTCAGAACTATTATATTATTTACCTATGGTGGCTATACCAAATCACTACAAATTTAGTGGCTTAAAACACAGAATTTTATACTCCTACATTTCTCTCTCAGTTCTTCTGAGCTAAAACTGAGGTGTCCACACAGCTGTGGCTGTTTCTTTCCAATCCCTGCTTGCATTGTCACTGCCTTCTCCTCTTCTGTATTTAATCTCTCCTTGCCTCTATTCTGTAAGGACACTTGTGATTGCCTGTAGCAACCTGCTAGATAATCCAGGATAATGTCCCATTTTAAGAACCTTTAGTCACTCTCATCTGCAACGGGCCTGTTAACACATAAGGGAAATTCACTGGCTCCGGGGATTAGGACCCGGGAGGCCTAATTCAGACTATTAAGTCAGTCATATAGCCACACTTTGCTACAGGGAATCATAGGAAGTAAAATCTTTTGCTGACTGTTATGCACCTGTCACAAAGTAGGGGGTTCTATTAATAAAGGTAGAGGAGGAGAAGGCAGGTGTGTGACCTAAGTAGTCTAGACTTGGCCAATTTGCATTTTCCATTGGGTTAAGGTTGAGCCTGAGATCCAAAGGGATTAGCCAAAGGTCATCTCATTTTTAAGGGACAATGGGGAAAGTGGTGCTCTCTTTGCGTTGGGATTGCTGAAGTGATAAACTAGAAAGCAGATAACCATCATTCCACAGAATGTGAAAAGCCTGCCTACATTGGAGCTGACCTACAGGCAAAGGAGCTGAGGGATAATGCTATAGACAAAGTCAGGGCTAATATTCAGAGATCCTTCTTTTCAAGCTGTTATATTATGCTGCCTTTCCTTCATTTCACATAATGACTGTTGACCAATTTCTTTTGATTCTGTTATAAAATGAAAGTTATTTAGTCTTTTTAGTCAATCTTGATTTTTAAAAATGGCTTCAGTGTTTATGTGATTTCCTCTCTTCTGACCTGCACGTTTCAACAGCTTGTGGAAGGAATATCATCGACAAAGCAAATTTGTAACAATGTTGAATATCGTGGCTTTGTTTGGAGAAATAAGGAAGGAAAAGAGGATAATTTCAAAATACCAACAAGAAGTAAGGAAGAGATATATAACCTTTTCTGTTGTTTCAAGCAGATTTGTAATGCAATAAAAATTTTGGTCTGCTATCATTGAGCCCATGTGGTTGACATTAAACTTTTCAGTCAAAACTGTTCATGTCTTCAAGAGGCTCTGAAGCTTTTTATTTAAGTGAAGGATGCTGCTAAAAAGTTGAACTCAACATTCCCCCTGAAGTTCTTTCAAGACTATTATAATGAATAGCCTAGTTTCATGGAATTCCAGATGAATTGTGCAGACCAAGATAAAAGATGAAATGTACAAGCAGCTGTGTACAATAATTATGCAGAAGTATGCAAATTTTTACTCCAGTGATGATGGAAATGTTAACCTTATGTTGCAGTAATAATAACTATTTTGATCTAATAGTGAACCAAGAGTTGCAAAGGACACTTGAAGTTAAGAATTAACAAATAAAGAAGGCCCTTTCCCCTCTATGACATCAAGTTATTTTCTGAATAGTGTATTGTTCAGTGCAGTTCACTATAGAAACAATAATATTAACAATCACGTTCATGGCACAAGTACTAGTCATTCTATGTAAACCTGTTTTATAGAATTTTGATTCTCAAGCTTCCGTAAAACAGGGTACTGATATTTTTTTTAGAAGCTGAATCCTTACACTTAAGAAACCTTATGATAGAGTTAGAATTTGGTGGCAAGTCTTTCTTTGTTGGGAGAGGGAAAAAGAGAAAGAAGCTAAGGGGCTTGAGACAATGTTAGGAAAGCTCCAGAGCTGGACTAGTGCTACAAGTTCTAGAAATAAGAGTAGCTGTCACTAAGTGAGTACTCACTATATACCAGGCACAATAAACACTTTATATAATAGTTCCATATCATTAGAACCTCACAATAGCTGTATCCTTAGAGGGAGCAGGGTTGAAAGCTGGAAAGAGGTGGGGCAGATTCTATTTGGGTATAGCAAAGCTTTTAACACTCTGCTACATTGTGGGTGCCCGACAACCTCACCCTGCAACACCATGCCACAATCCAGGAAGCTATACCTATCTCTAATGTGACCAACACATGTCAATAATGACTTAGAAAGATCTTCTCTTCAAATCTTTTTCTTTTTAAATTTATTTTCAGTTTTAAAAATCAATGTTTATTTTGTAAGCAATATGTAAGTAACTGTTAAAAATAAAATGCAACACTATAA
>PVKM010008777.1:0-38301 GCA_004027735.1 Carollia perspicillata
GTCTCTTCTCTCCGTGAGATCACTTCAAACTCCAGCTCCATGTGATCCCCAGTGTGGGCCTCTATCAATGACCAGTGACACTAAGACTCAGGGTTATTAAATGTCCTCTATCTCATTTTGTCCTGCCTCCACTAAGTTTTTAATTTATTTTGTTTGATGTTAAATAAAACCCAGATTACTAAATCTTCCTTGTAAGTATGTCGGTATGCATCTCTAATAAGTAAAAGCTTTTTAGATAACCTACCCAATTAAATTGACGATAAACCTTCAATAACGTCTAATGCTGGATCTATATTTCAAAGGAGCTCTTTGAAACCATTAGGACAAAAGTCCCACAAAAGCAGTTTGTTACTGTGTCTCTGAAATCCCTTCGTGATGCTCCGCTCTCGCCTGCGCCCGTCTCTGTTCTTCACGCTGCTCTGATGGCTTCTCTGGGGCTGTGTTTTCTTCCACAGGCACTTCTATTTCCCCTAAACTGGTAATTAGATAGAGTGTCTTGATGAATTATAGGGCCAGTTTCTTACAGAACATTTCATAGGTGATGCTGAGCATTTCTTACTGTATCACACTGTGAGGTGCACAATGTATAATTGTGCCACTTCGAGTCATGCTGAGACTTCCTTTCAGGTCCGGACATCAGCCTGAGACCTATCTTATGACGCTCTCTATCAATATCCATCTGATGACTGCATCCATTGATGATCATCACCTGGGTCTATTATTTTATTATAGGTTGCATAGTAGCGATTTTTCTAATTTTATTATCCCTTCTGCATCTGCTGGGAATCATCACTAAAAAGGACTGTTCATATAATAAAGGCAGGACACATGCTCAATCCTTTCTCTGTAATTATCTATTAAAATTAACTTCTCATCCATCACCTTACTTACTCTTACACCCGTATTTGGTGATACAGTCCCGGAGTTAACGTTTAGAATGTGTTCTGCAATCCTTCCTGACCCTGGACCCAGTGGAAGTGGAGTCAGCCTTTATCTACCTCTAAAGCTCTTCACTGCTCCCCCTGCTTCTCCACTGCCAATGATGTAAGCAGTTTCTACTGAGAATTGCTTATCAGTGGGCACCCAATCAGATTCTAGAACTCTGGCCTTGACTTGTACTTATCCTGTACACAAATGCTGAAACGATGGTTCAAAGCATCATTAAACCTGTGTTGTTGTTACTGTTGTTGTTGTTGTTGTTGTTTTATCCCTAATAGTTTAAAAGGCTTAAATCCTACAAGTGTTCCTCAATATCTTAAGGTAAAACCCAAGCAGAGCCTTTCGTGATCCATCCCTGCTTTGTGCCAAACTCACTTCCTGAGATTCCTCAGTGAGCTTCCTGGATGCAGCTCCATTCAGCCCTGCATTATCATGAGAATTCACGCTCTTTTCTCACATACAGGGTCCATCACAAATCACCCCCCTTCTTTACGACCAAAGCATTTATTACATAATCATAAGCATGTAATTCTGTAACATAACAATGCCACACTCAAGCACATTATATGACATTTTAGGTGAAATGTTCAAATTAAAACTATAAATTATTACACCCACATTATTACTCTACCAACCACACTCAAAGACGCGTTACCTCTGCCCAGACCCTGTACATCGGTACCTGGTAATTCCCAGGCCTGGAATCCCAGTCTCCTTTGTTTCTGATTTTTAAGTCAATATACATCCTTTCAGACTACACGTAAAAGTCAACTGTTCAATGAGGTCTTCTCTCATCATCCCAGACAAAAAGCAGCATTTTGATCTGTATGCTTGTTCCCCTGTAGGCTTGAGGCTGATTCTGTGATTGTACCAATTAAGGGGCTCACTAGACAGCAAGTGCTTCCAAAGCAAGGATAGTCTCATCACTGCTGAATCTTCAGAACCTTGGGCTGTCTCATATGCGCTACGTACCTGATAATGAGGAATTGTGATTGGTCCTGAAAAGCATATTCGGCTATTGTTCCCTTTCTGACCATTAAATAGTTCTGCCCTGGGCTCAGTTTTGGTTTCTGCTTTTTATTCTCTTTACTCACACCCAGTGAGGGTTCACTCATCAGCTCTTGACTTCTCATCGCTTACCCAGGTTCCTAGCTTCTGTTACATATAGTGTATGTAGCTTGAATCAGAGATTTTACTAACGTGGTTTCACTGCTATACCGATAAAAATACTCTTTACCAATCACACATACATTTTGCTTGCTCCTATTTCTTTGCTAATTTTGCTTCCCTCTATGGAGTATCTTTCCTCCCGTTTGCAAGATTTTTTTTTAATATTTTCTTTCGGTGACGACCAGGAAGCGATTTTAGTAGAACATGTTCAGAGGCTGCCCTAGGATGCTTGACCCCTTCCTTCATTTTTGGTCTACGAAAGCTGAGTTACAAGGTTTTACCACACACTTCTGTGGCTGAATGCCCACCCTCCCACCATGCATGGATGCTTTGCTTTTAAAAAAACTATAAACATCTTAAGACCATAGTTAAACATTATCTCCCCTAGAATATAGTGAAAATGCTACTGAACGTGCCTATATAAATTAAAAAATACTGACCATCTAAATGAATGGCTATTACTCTTTAGTTCTAATCATCTTAAAGGTTATTTTCAACATTGTGTTCCATTTTTAACACTGTCATTTCTACTTTAAAAGAAAAAATTTAAACTTTGAAACAAAAATACCAAGATCAATCTACTGTACAAACAAAAATTTTTAAATAACAAAAATAAATCTATAATTAATATACATATACCCATAAGCAAGGTAACAAGGGTTAATTAGTCAAGTTAAGCTTTCCAGTTAATTTATTTAATTTACTCTCTTTTCCAGTTTACAGAAACATTTTAAATTGTCTAGATCATGAACCACCACAAGCTATGTTTTAGGAATAATTTTAATGATGCTCTTTCATTTTTTCTTTCATCTCTCACACCAACTAAACAGAGAATATTAATTCAAACAATCTCACCACATATTTCAAAGCAGTAAAAGTGATTTAAATTACGTGGATAAATATATTTTGTTATATCTTTAACATTATAAATGTCACTATTTACAATAAGAAACAGGCAAGGGAATAAGAACAGACCACTATAACCAGGCCCTTGCACTGAAAACCCAGATCAATAACTATATTGTTAAGAACCAATATTTCAGTGTTCAAATAAAATGAAAAAAAAAAAAGGTTTCTGAATAATCTGCTTATTCAGTGAAGTCTGGGATTGCAAGTTGACAATAAAAACTTAAGTGTTACACATTTATTTTCAATTACTCACAAAATGTTAAAAGAAATGTACTGAAATCTAATAAAAATTTATGCAGTTCTGTTGTAATTTACTAACACACCAAGTTAGGAAAATAGAGAGACTTGATTTTTTCAGTCTTACTTGTTACCTGTGCCATAGTGATCCTGATACACAATAGGTAGTAATAAATATTCTCCCTCGTAAATGTATTTGGAAATATTCATTTAATACATTAGCTATTTTTGTGTCTCACATGACTATATCCTTCATTATAATTTGTAATTCTATTTCTGCCTCCCCTTGCAACCTATTTCTATATAGAGATAAAAAATTTTACATATTTTCAATTCTGTTGATATCTATATCTCACATTAAATGGCATGTAATCATAACCTTATTAATTAATCATTTTAAAACATATACTGTATGCAGACTATATTAAATAGCCCTGATAATTTCAAATTTGCTTTCCAACTATGATCTAAGTCATTTTTTAAAAATTATTTCCCTGTTCTATTCACCTTTCTTGGTGCATTAATATGATCAGAAGTGGTTACAATTCACTATCACATTATGAGGGGTTGTGAAAGCTTACTTCTCTCTCATTGTAGTAAAAGCATAGAGATCCCATTAGGAGTGATTGAATGTAACTGCAAAGACAGACATACACCCCATTGATCCATGCCATCCTTCAAAGCATGTTCTTATTCATATTTTTATTGTGAGTCATTCTTTTTTTCACTCACTCACATCCTTATCACTCCATGTGAACAAATACTCACCCAGAAAAACCAGAAAGAATGACAATTTTAAAAGGAAGATCTGGAAAGATGAAAGCATTATATATATGCTGATGGACCCAGTTGGGTGGGTGCTTAATTTAGTTTAATGCTCCATTGACCCAACTCAAGACTTGCTCATTTTCATATTTAAAAACAAAACCATCAAAGTTTTTGCTTTGTAATGCCCTCCTGTAGAAATAAAAGGCAATGTCACAGGCTCTGTTGAAAGCACTCTAGGATAAATTCACTGTAACAATGGGAAATAACCTAATGGTTTTTTTTTTTCCTGTTTCTCTCCCTCCCTCCCTCCCTCCCTCTCTCCTTCTCTCCCTCCCTTCTTTCCTTCCACAATATAAGATAATTATGGAAAATTCCCAATAGATGAGACATCTGACTATTTGAGACTTTTCCTGCATTTTCTCTAGTATCCACTAAAGACTCCATTGATTATTAATCTGATCAGCTTCCTACTACCTATAAGGCCTCTGTTTTCATTTTTGCTATGGTAAATTTATCACAGTGTTCCATTTGAAAATCTTACTTCTACCCTTTGTCATTGCTTAAAAGGTAATAACTTAGAGCCCTTTAACTCCTCTGCATTTGCACCAGCATGGACTACTGCCCTATAATTCTCTCCAGCTCCTGATAAAACCTCTAATGCAGCCCTACTTTTCAAAGCTTTCCGTTGGGCCTTTTCAAATGTTGTTCTATGGTAACAATGTCCCTGTATCTTTACTATAAATGTAAATAACATAAAACCTAACTCAACTCAGAGTTCTCAACTTCCTCAGCAGCTTTCTACAGGACAGTCTGCTTATTTTCATTTCTCCCATGTATTTTAGGGCCAGAAGGTCGCGGAAGCTTTAAGTAAAGCTGCTCAGATCCCTTCTCTTCTATATTCAAGCACAAATTCCTACTTTTTTCTCATGCTATCTATCTGTACCTCTACTACAAGTACTTCCATATTCAGCTATTATCCCAACAGATTTCCCTCAGTAATTGAGGAATTATCACTACTTTCATGATCTTGCTACTGCAAGGTCAGCCACCATCCTAGGCACCTTTCAGGGTGCATATGAATGGCCCATCCAGCATCCTAACTTTACAATATTTGAACTTTTCCATTTCAGTCACACTGTTCCCATTGTTCATTAACTGCATGGTACCATGATTATGTATTGGAAGTTGTCATCAGCTTAAATTAATCTAACACTGATATTTTTAAATTCAAGAATCCTACTCTTGGAATATTATCTTTCTGGCTCTTTCCTTTCCTACATCACAGCTACTTTCACATCTCACATATTTCATTAGCTCCTATTTTCCACCATTTCCCACCTTACACTCACCCCGCTACAGTCTATGAGCTTATGCCTTGTCTAGCAGGCCCAGACATCATGGTTCACTATACAACACAGTCTCTCATTATCGTCTTGTTTTTCTGTACTCTTATTCTTTCACCAAAATAACAAGTGTGAACTCTGAATCCACACTAAAATCAGCTTTCTCTACTTCTTTATTATGGTATAAAAAATTAGCATCATTTCCATTCATAGTCTCTAAATTCAGCTTGACCCTCAGCATGAGCAATTGTGACAGGATAAATTAATAGTCTCAGAGATGTCTGCTTCCTAAGCCCTGCTGCCTATGAACATGCTAGAGGATATGGCGAGGAGGAACTAAAGTAGCAGATGGAATTAAAGGTGTTACTCAGTTGATTTAAGACAGGAAGATTATCCTAGATTATTTGGTTGCATACAATATAATCAACGAGGTCCTTTAAATATGAAAACAGAGGAGCCATTGTCAAGAGCTGAGATGTGAGAAAGTATTGACTAGCCATTGATGGCTTTGAAAATAGAAGGGGGCCATACGCCAAGAAATTTAGGCCGGCAGCATCTAGATGCTGGAAAGGGCAAGGAAATGGATTCACCCTAGAGCCTAGGGCAGAAAAGAATGAAGCCTTGCTGACACTTTTATTTTCAGCTAGTCAGATACACATCAGAATTCTGAAATAGGTGTTTTCTTATTTCACTAAATTTATGGTTATTTGTTATGGGAGCAAAAAAAAACTAATACATCTATTGATTGTTACTTCCCCATGTCTAGAATAATTCCATTTTCTTCTGAATTCTCAACCATGCACAGATTGCCAAAGAAAAGGCAATTTCATTTCATTGAGAAGTTTGCAGTGAGAAGGCATAGATTTCCCCAACTACCCTTCTCTTAACCTACAAATTTTTGTGAAAGTACAGTCATTCTTAACAACTTTTCTTAAAAGCTCAAGTACCAATTTAAGTACATTTTACCCACCTTGTATAGGACATTGCTGAAACTCTCCTCTTTCCTATAATCTTTCCTCCAGTAATAATAATCTTGAAACTATTGGAAGATAATATAATTAACTCTTTGCCCCATAACCTGAAGCTACAATTCCATCTCTTCCTTCCACTTCTTATTCAAAGTTCCTGAAAGTGCTGTCGCTCTTTTTCATTCCCACTCTCCAAGCCTTTGTTATCTGTCTCATTCTCCTCCACACTATCTACCTTCTGAATTTTTTAAATTTGTATTTATTGATTTTAGATAGAGGGGAGAAAGAGAGAGACAGACAGACAGACATCAATTTTGTTCCATTAATTATGTATTCATTGGTTGATTCTTGTATGTGCCCTGACCAGGGACTGAACTTGCAACTTTAGCAAATGGGGACCATGTTCTATCCAACTGAGCTACCTGGACAGGGCTTCAATTTTTAAAATCCTTGACTTTTGAGAGCAGTTTTAGGTTAACAATGAAACTGAGAGGACGGTATAGAGATTTCCCATATATCCTCTGCTCTCACACATGCAGAGCCTCTCCTGTGGTCAACATCACTCACCACAATGGTACATTTGTTACCAAGAATGAACCTACATCGATATCATCTTAATCACCCAAAGTCCATAGTTGCCTTACACTTCACTCTTGATGTAGTGCATTCTATGGGTTTGGACAAATGTATAATGACACATATCCATCATTATAATAACATACACAGTATTTTCACTGCTCTAAAAATTATTTATGCTCCACTTATCCCCAAACACTTACCCCCTCCCCACACACACACACATCACTGCAGGCAACAATGGGTTTTTTTTATTGTCTCCGTGGTTTACTATTTCCAGAATTTCATGTAGTTGGAATCATATAGCACATAGCCTTTTAACTTAGTGGCTACCTTCACTGGTAATGTGCATTTTAGGTCCCTCCATGCATTTTCATGGCTGATATCTCATTTTTATTTTTATTTTTTAAAGACACTATTTGTTTATTCTTGGAGAGAATGGAAGGAAGGGATAAAGAGAGGGAAAGAAACATCAATGTGTGAGAGAAACACGGGTTGGTTGCTCTTGCACATGCCCTAACCAGGGACCAGGCTCCCAATCCAGGCATGTGCCCAACTGGGAATCAAACCAGCAGCTTTTCACTTTGGAAGACAGTGCTCAACCAACTGAGCCATGTGGTCAGCGCCGTTCAGTTATTTTTAGCACTGAGTAATATTCCACTGTCTGGATGAAACACCACTTACCCATTCACCTACTGAAGGATATTTTGGTTGCTTATAAATTTTGGCAATAAATGAAGCTGCAATGAACATTTATTTATGTGCAGGTTTTTGTATGAGAATAAGTTTTTAACTCTTTTGGGTAAATACCAAAGGGGTATGACGGCTAGATAGTATGGTAAGAGTATGTTTAATTTTGGTGGAAACCATCAAGGTGTCTACCAAAGTGGCTACAATATTTTCACACCAGCCACAAAGAGTGTTCTTGTTGCCCCACGTCCCCACCAGCACTTAATGTTGTTAGTGTTCTGGGTTCTGTCCATTCTAATAGGTCTACAGTGGTATTTCAATGTTATTTTAACTTGCCTTTTCCTGGTTACATACAATGTGGAAGATCTTTCCATACAATATTTTATCCATCTGTTTATCTTCTTTGGTAAAGTAGCTGTTAAGGTCTTTGGTCTATTTTAAATCGGGTTGTCTGTATCTTCACTGTTGAGTTTTAAGGGTTCTTTGTATATTTTGGATAACAGCCCCTTATGAGATTTGTCTTTTGCAAATATTTTATTTCCTAGTCTGTGGCCCGTCTTCTAATTCTATTGTTATTGTTTTTCAAAGAGCCAAAGTTTTTAATTCTAATGAAGTCTACCTCTTCATTTATGTTAGTCATGGACGACCATGTCTGGTATTATATAAAAAAGGGCATGATTATATACTATGTTATTCTAGTATTTTATAGTTTGCATTTTACATACAATCCAGTTTGAGTTAATTTTTGTGAATGTAACATCAGTATCTTTTTTTTTGCATATGGATGTCCAGCATCATTTATTGAAGGGATTCGCTTTGCTCCTTTGTGTTGCCTTTGCTCCTTTTTCAAACATCAGTTCACTATATTTAAGGGAGTCTATTTCTAAGGCCTTTATTCTGATCTATTTATCTGTCTACTTTTCACCACTACCACACCTTATATGCATACTTCTCTTCTCCTATCCCGCACTTGGATCTTCTTTTCATGTGCTAAGTGACATAGTCATGGTTTGCCATCAATTTGGGGCCCTGGGCTTCTATTTACATTATATTAATCAGAAAATCATCCTATTTCCCTCAAAGGAGTTTTACACTTCAAAACTAATTTCTAATTGCAAGGTAAAACTTTACAATACCTTGCTATATAGAATAAAAAAGGCATGCCTGAATTTCAGAGAAAGGAAGGTATTTTTAGGAATAGTATGATCCTAAGAAAGAGAGTGATTAGTGGCAACATGACAAAGGAACGAGAGTAGACAATATTCACAGGAGGGTGGAAAGGAACAGTAGGGAGCCAATGGGAGCTGGGAAGGGAATGGAAGCTACTGGAAGGCTGCACTCGTGACAGACACATGGCCACACTCGTCACCTGCTTCCTCAGCACCTCCTCGCAAGGAGGAGTACAGCTTTCTGCCATCGTGACTGATGCACAGAATCACAGACATGTCACAGCATTAAGAAGCTTCATGACTATAAAGACAGGCTGCTTGAAAGTGAGCTTTAACGGAGCTTAAATATAGAGCACGGCTGTCAAACTGCACAGGGCTCTCTCTTCCAATCTGATATCATTAAAATGATGTTTTGAACTGATTGTAATTTGAAATGATAAGGATACTGTTACTAGAGTAGGTGAGTCAAATCTGTGTCAAAGCTGAAAATCATTAGTTGCCTACTATTAAAAATGTTTTGTTTTAATGATGCTATAGAAATAAAGGTGTTGGTTATTTTGAGCATTAGATGAAGTAACTTCTACATTTCTCCTAGAATTGTAAGAATGGTTATATAATAAAAAATACTAATAAAACACGGATGGTAGAGTGATAAACAAAAGATTAAAAAACACAAGGTATATTTTATTACCAAATGAAATGTATCAAAAAAAAGATATTAATGAGTCTTTCTCTATAGAACCAGTTACTTGATTCCCAATAGCCTAGTTTGAACATTTTAAGCACATCATTTTCAAATAAAATATTTGAGTTGTAAAGAACAGAAAGGTAAGACCTACAACCCCCCTGAGACTTTTCTATGTTCTTCTGAGACAACCTAGCAAAAATGTAATGTGCCAAGGCTCAAGGGGGGCAAAATTTAGTGCTTCTCAGTCTACAGTACTCCAGAAGCATGAATGAAATTCAATTTTTTTAAAAATCTTTTTTCATCCTGAAAAACGTAGTTAAAGGCTTGATAACTAGTATAAGAATAATTTGCTTTCACTGAATCAAGAAATTTAGACAACATCAAAAAAGGAACAGTATTCTATTTTTGTTGTTAATCACAGGCTATATTTAAGCACTTAGAACATAGTGCCTGTATACACAGTGAGTGCTCAATAAATGTACTGCATAAATAATAAGACGGTAATAGCTGTGCCATTTGTATGATTATACTTCTATAATACTCAAGGTAAGCTATAAGCAGAATAAATCTGAAGTATTCTCAACAATTTGCTGAAGGACTTCAACCTAACCATACATAATTAACCCATTATTAATTACATCATTGGACTTCCTGATTATTTTTAGAATCCACTTTTATCACAATTTCCAGGATCTGAGATTGTTCTCAGCTGAAATCCAGCCTATCAGTGATAAATCCACGAGTTAAGGAGTGGACTAAGGGACACAGTTATGGTGATACCACAAAACATTTTACCCCTGTAGCTGTCTTCTATATTGTCTATTTTACTTGATAGTTTAACTGAAAATTAGTTTTATTTTAAGTAAAAGCGAGACTAGCACTATGCTGATCACAATTTATCAGAGATTGGTGCTAAATGGATATGAGGGTGAATTCTATATGGAAACAGAAATAAAAAATGGCAAACAACACAATTTTACCATAGCTCAATGACCTTTTCTATCCTCATAAGGGAATTCAGTACTAAAATTATAATCCATAAGTAAATCGTAAATTATAATACATATTGTATAAATATGCACAAAATGTATGTGTTGGCTGTAACAAAAAACCCTATACTATTCTCAGCTTGATATTTCTGCATATAAGGGCATTTGTAGACTCAATAATGCAAGCCACAGCTGGACTGAGACCTGAGACTAGGCAGTTGCGAATAGAGTAGGCAGAAGAAATACTTTATATACATGCTGAACTGCAACCTCTAATATCACTGCTTAGAAAGAAGAGAAGCAGACAGACCAACTGAGTAGACTGTAAGCATGGAGTGACTTTATGATCAAAGTCGTCATGCAGGCTTTGTGACGAAAAGGCAAAGAGTCCTGCAGAGCAGGGTTTTACAAAGAGCAGCAACAGCAGCAGCCATAGAGCAAAGTACTGTTTTAACATGTATCATGTGTAAAGGATCACTGGCCACTCTTGTCCTTTCTGTTACTTAGTCTAAGCCCATAGTGAATGCTATAGAGTATCATTTTTCATAAAAGATCAAAGGTTTTATGTGACCACTCTTGATTGGAAGACCAATCTTAGGTCAGACCCAACTTAATAAATCTACTTCTGCTTGACTGAATATAGCAGATTAAGATTTCCATAGCATAGAGAAAAGCAGATTCTCTTTTTGGTTAGTTCAAATGAATTATAAAATACCTTAAAATTAACTAATATATGTACATTAACTAGGTCAGTACCTGGTCCTTAGAAGTACCAAAGAATTGCTTGTTTCAACTGCTAATGATGAATCGATAAACTTTCATTTATCCCAAATAATCATTCTGTCAAATTACAGTTATACATGACCATTAAATATGACTGAATTAGAATACAGTAAAATATATGGAATACTGAATAATCCTGACTATGTAAAACTTAAGCTGTCATGGGGAAAAAAACACTCACTTGTTGATTGTACCATTTGAGCACCATAGTAAGAAAACAGCAATTCTGTTTACAGGTTTTAATTCCTACCCTTCTCTTGAGAAATGTCTGCCCATCCATGGTCTTTCTGTGTTCCGCAGCTCCAAAGTATCAAATCAAAGTGATGAAAGGGACAGAGAACTTGATCCCTGATATTAGCTCTGGCATTCTTATTGTTCGATTCCTACTGAAAATTACTGTTCCTTAATCCTCACTATACTTCTTAAGCAGAAGCCAACATAATACATTAAAATAACATAAAATACATTAAAATTTTTTCTCCCCATATGTTTATGACCCATTCATTTCTTTATTCCGCCATTCATTCATTAAATAAATATTTTTGAGTTTCAGACACTATGCAAAGAATTCAGAACACTGCAGTGAGTAAAAGCAGGCAGTATCCTTACTCACAAGGAGGTGACAGTTTTGTAGGTGAAGCAAATGTTATTCAAATAATCATGAAAATATATGGTACTATAATAAAACATGCTAGGGAAGAGCACTGCGCTGTGCTATAACATTCATTATGATAGAGGGAGCTGACTTAATATATATTCAAAAAAAAGGTTTCCTTGTGAAATTAATGATTGACCTAGATAGAGGCAAAGAGAAAGTTAATTTAAGCAGAGGTGGTCGTTCATGCAGACTTTGAAACAGGACTGTACGTTGTTCCAGAAACCCAAACTTTCTCCCACTAATGCAAACAGAGTTCCAGAAGTAAGAATAGCATGATGCACAGCAGGGGCAGAAGCTTAACCAAATTTTCCCCTTCACACCAATCAACCTCTTTGTCCTGAACAATTCCAAGATGCCAGAACTCTGTAATGATACATCAAGTTATAATGCTGCAGAGTCTAACTGATGACATTGCTAAGTAAGGGAGCAGTAGGCTAATTAGCAAAGAGTCAGCTTTTAGTGACAGACAAATATCATAGCAATTAGCATCGGGGCAGATTTATATATACATGTACACATCAATTTAGGGAGGTTGTCACTGCTATAAAAATCCTGCAAGCATTCAGATTATACTGTTTGCTAAAGTTCACCCTCGGAGTCATCCCTTCAGTCCTCTACTGGTGCTTTCCAACACTCCCGCAGATCTGTGCCCAGCTGAAGTTGTGGCTCAAAACAAATAGGTTAAAATTCTGAGACTAGAATAGAGTATAAATCATCAAATTGAGATGATATTTTTTTAGGTATCAAAGTCAAATAAAACAAAAAAAGAGGTAGAGCAAGATCAATAATAATCTTACGTTAATATTGCCAAGGTCACTCTTTATTGGTTTTTACAATTTGATCTATTCCCATTCTGATTTCCAACAAGATATGATTTGCTCATTGAGTTGCAAACTAAAATAATGAGTAAGATGAAGAGACAGTAAATTAAGATCTAGGCATGTAACTGACCAGGCAGACCTCTGAGAGGACAAATGAGGATGCTTTATTAGCACATTGAGAATATGCTTCTACCCACTTAGGACCCCCAGTTACTTTGCTGACTGAAAACACTAATTATTAAGGTTGACTGCTATTTAAGTTTGCATAGTTTCACCCTAAGTGATATTTGCTGAATACAGAGACAAATAATTTATTTTCCAGATTCTGTATTGGCCAGAAGAAATACAGAAAGCCTATAAAAACATTAAACATACTATCTTTAAAAATAGTCCATACCCAAAAGAATTGAAAGCAGACTTTCAAGTAGATAGCTGTATCATCACATTCACATCAACATTTTTTTATAATGGCCAAAAGTCGGAGGCAACTGAAGGGTCCATGGACACATTAATGATAAACAAAATGTGGCATATACATAGAATAAACTATTACTCAGCCTATAAATTCTGACACATGATACAACATAGATGAACCTTAAAGACATATATGCTAAGTGAAATAATCCAGTCACAAAAAGACAAACACTTATGATTCTACTTATACGAGATACTTAGCATAGTCAAATTTACATAAACAGACAATAGAATGGTGGTTGACAGGGGCCTGAAAGTGAGGGAATGGCGGATAACCGTTCAGTGGATGCCAAGTTTCAGTTTTGGAAGGTGAAAAAATTCTAGAGCTTGATGGCAGCGATGGTTGTACAAAAATGTGAATGTACCTCTTGCTACTAAACCATATAATTAAAAAAAGTTTCAAAAAGAACTTTAATAAATGTATTTTATCACAATTTTTAAAAAATAACTTATTTTTAACTATATTTTATTGATTTTGCTATCACAGTTTTCACAATGTTTCCCCCTTTATCACCCCTCTGCCCTGCACCTTGCAAACCTCCAGCATGCCCCTCTCAGTTCATGTCCATGGGTTGTACATATGAGATCTTTGATCTCCATTTCCTATACTGTTTTTATCTCTCCCCATCTATTTTATGCCTACCAATTATGCTTCTTATTCCCTGTACCTTCCACCCCATTCCTCTCCTCCCCCTCCCCACTGAAATCTCCTTGTGATGTCCATTTCTCTGATTCTGTTCCTGTTCTAGTTGTTTGCTTAGTTTTTGTTTGCATTGTTTTTCTTTACTTTAGGTTCATTTGTTGATTGTTGTGAGTTTGTTCTCATTTTACTGTTCATAGTTTTTGATCTTCAATTTCTTAGATAAGTCCCTTTAACATTTCACATACCAAGGGCTTGGTGATGATGAACTCCTTTAACTTGACCTCACCTGGAAAGCACTTTATCTGCCCTTCCATTCCAAATGATAGCTTTGCTGGATAGAGTAATCTTGGATGTAGGTCCTTGCCTTTCATGACTTCAAATATTTCTCTCCTGCCCCTTCTTGCCAGCAAGATTTCTTTTGAGAAATCACCTGATAATCTGATGGGCACTCCTTTGTAGGTAACTATCTCCCTTCCTCTTGCTGCTTTAGGATTCTCTCTTTATCTTTAATCTTGGGTAACTTAATGATGATGTGCCTTGGTGTGTTTCTCTTTGGGTCCAACTTCTTTGGGACTCTCTGAGCTTCCTGGGCTTCCTAGAAGTCTATTTCCCTCACCAGATTGGGGAAGTTTTCCTTCATTATTTGTTCAAATAAGTTTTCAATTCCTTGCTGTTGTTCTTCTCCTTCTGGTACCCCTATAATTTGGATATTGGAACGTTTAAAGTTGTCCCAGAGGTTCCTCAGCCTCTCTTCATTTTTTTGAATTCGTGTTTCTTCATTCTGTTCCAATTAGATGTTCATTTCTTCCTTTTGTTTCAAATCATTGATCTAAGTCCTGGTTTCCTTCCTGTCACTGTTGGTTTTGCTTTATTCCACTTAGGGTATCTTTCATTTGTTCTTTCATTTTTTGACCAAGCTCAATCAGTTCTGTGAGTACTTTGATTATGAGGGCCTTAAATTTTCCATCAGAGAGGTTAACTATATCCTCATCCCTTAGCTCTCTTTCTGGAGTTTTGCTCTTTCATTTGGGCCATATTTGTTTGTCTCAGCACACTGATCTGGTTGTTCTAGTTGACTGTTTCTTTAATTCCTTGGTTGTCAGAGTTCCATGCAGTTTGATTTTCTGGCACTTCTGGTTGTTTATTGATTTTAGATCAGTTGTTATCCTGCTTTTGGTTGTTCGAGGAAGTGAAGAGTTCCTCAAACTATGCCTCCAATTTGGCCGGAACTCTTAAAAATAACTTCTTTTGACTCTATCATCTCTCTTGTCCCCAGTTCCCTGTTCTTCTTTATAGTGAAAATTTTCAATGATTTGCTTGTTCTTATTATTTCCAATCCCCTTCCTCTCATTCTCTCTTGAACCTATTCAATTATAATTTTCATCCTAATACTTTATCAAAATATTTTTTAAAGATTTATTTATTTATTTTTAGAGAGAGGGGAAGAGAGGGAGAAGGAGAGGAAAACAAACATTGATCAGTTATCTCCCCACATACCCCAAACCAGAGCCCTAACCTGCAACCCAGGCATGTGCTCTGACTGGGAATTGAACTGGAGACTTTTATGTTTGTGGGATGATACCCAACCCATGGAGCCACACCAGTCAAGGCACTTTACCAAAACTTTTATTATCATGATCATCAAGACTTCCACATTGCTGAATGTAACAATCATTTCTCAGTCTTCACCATACTTAAAATATTACTTCACCAGCATTCATTCTAATTTACCTGAAATAGTACTGGCTGTGTCTACTGTTCAAACATAATTAATAGTGCCCCTTTTGACTTTCAAAAGTGTACCAGATTGGATGATAAATCTTACTGTGAGTCTAATTATTAGTATTTTATGTAATTGTTCCATTTCTCCTCATTTAAACACAGTATTTACCTAGCTTCTATAACACCACACTCACCTGGTTTTTGTTAACAGCATATTCTTACTGGTTCCTCCTTATCCCTACAATTTCTTAAATTTGAATTGTCCAGGTGATTGCTTCTGTAAACCCCTTGATGATTCTGCCTAGACTTTCAACTTGAGAAACAGATGAACTTTGATGCTTTCCAAATTCATAACTCTAGCATGGACAGCTCTCCTATATTGCAAACTCATGTAGACAATACCTCCCTGTCATCTGCTCTTGGATGTCCAATAGGTATGTCAAATTCAGTAGGTCTAAATACGAGTTCCTTGTTTCCCAGTGTCTTCTTTATATCAATAAATTAAAAAAAAAAACATTTTTCCAGTTGTTCAGGCCCAAAGCCTTATGTTTTTACTTCCATCATGCTTTTTGTAAACCTCTGGACCCCAAAACTTCTGTAAATTCTAACTTCAAAATATATCCTCAGTCAAATGACGTTTCCCAACATTCACTATAATTCATTCTGGTTTGGACCGTCACCTCTCTTTGTAGATTATTATAGAAGCCGTTTTGCTTATTTCTGTCCTCCTAACCCTGCTCCCACAACTCCCCACCTCCCCCAATGCAGTATCTTCCACAGAACATCCATAGGGATCCTATTAAAGTATATATCATAATGTGCCTTTTCTCTGCTGAAAACCTCTCAATTCCCTCCCATTTTTCTCAGTATAAAAGTCAAAATTTTTACAATAGCTAATTTGGCTCTACATAATCTGGCCCCACCTTCCATTCAGAATTCACACCCAAGTACTTCACTTCCATGTCTTTTACTCTGATCTCACCACACTGGCCCTTTGCTTTTCCTTGAAATGCCAAACATGCTGTTACCACAATATAATGCTTTGGTGCATTCTGTGAATTTGCAAGGTCCCCTGTACCTCAATTGCTTCTTTCTGTTTCATTTTTTGTAGCAATCATAACCATCTAATATACTATGTACTTCACTTATTTATTTTTATTATATAAAGCATCCCTCTAGAATATAAGCTCATGGTTTCCATGAGAGCAAGCAATTCTGTATGTGTATTCATTAATGCATCCTCACTGCCTCAGTGGATTTAGCACACACCATTATATCTGTTAATTGAACATACACTGAAAACTTCTAGAAATAAGATTACTGACAATAGCTCTTTGTTGATTAAGATCCAGAGATGATTATTGTTTATTTAAAGCCTACTTCTGCTAAGCACTGCACTGAAGATACAAAGAAGAATAAGCCAAGGGACAGACCTGCCCTCATAGAATTCATATTGTACTGGAAATCCAGACAAATTAACTTACTGTTATACTTGCCCACAAGCTTTCTCCATTATTAAATAGCATCATCACTTATACAGTTGCTCATGTTAAAAAATTAGTATTTACATTGATTCCTCATAATGTTGAACTCCATATATAATCCATCTATTTCTCTTTAAGACACTTTGAATATACATCTTGATTCTAACCACTTCTCATCAACCTCCATCGCTACATTGTAAAACAAACCATATTTTATTTAAACTAGGGTTTTTGGTAGTCTCTTCACTGTTTTCTCAACCTGCACTCCCACTTTCAAGGAGCCAGAGAAGTCTTTTAAAATTGGCAATCTGCCATTCTCTACAGAAACCTTTCCCAAGTCCTCCCATCATGCTTGGAATGAAATCCAATGCTCCTTGCCCAGGTCTGCAATACCCAACTCTCTCAATACCATCTTTCAGAATGCTTTATTCTCCTCCCCTCTTCTTTGGGCACCCTAGTCTCCTTGCAGTTCATACAACATGGTGTACTCATCCTTCCCTTGGGACTTTTATATGTGTTCTTCTGCAGTCTCTTTCCTTAGATGTTTGCTCCTTCACGTTATACAGGTATCAACTGAATGTCACTTCCTCAGTGAAGGCCTGCATGACTTTCCTTCCTAACATCTCTCACAACTCTGCCATTCTTCTGACTGCATTTTTCCTTAATTTACTTCATAGAACTTATCACTATGTGAAATTAGATTACTTACCAATTCCTTTATCCTTCTCTAAAATGTAAGCTTCATATCAAGGACTATGTATATAGCCTACTATAGCCCGAGAACTAGAATAGTGGGTGATGTGTAGAAGGTAATGAATAAATATTTGTTGATTCACTAAATGAATGCAATGCAATAAATGCTTTAATGCATATATTCAGTAACTGTTATTAAATACCTGCTATGTGATAGGCACTCTTTCACAGACTGTGTTTACAAAAGGAATAAAACATAATACTGCCATTAGGAAAAGTATAGTCTGAATGTCAGACACTTAAGAAACTGCTAATAAAATATAATGCTATTAATAAAAATGTTTAAAATTTTATTAAAAATGAATAAAAAGGAATATTCCTCCCTGACAGGAATGATTTACAAGAGAAGTGAACTTTTGTATTGTGGTTTAAATGAATTTACAACACAGAAATCCAGGGAAGGGCATTCTACATAATAGAAGACACATAGTCCAAACCATGGACATATAAATGGGCTTGATGGAAGCATGATATTTAGTCCTGTGTGATTAGAGTACATGATATGACAAATTGAAGAGAGTGACCAGGGATAAATTAGAAATGTGGGATCACATTTTTTAGAGTTATACTCTGTTTGCCCAGCAAGAAACACTGTTATGTAAGAAGGTATTGTGTCAAGTTAAAACAGAAAAAGAAGAAAAAAGTAAGAAAAAAATATCTTAACTGAGTTTCTGCTCAGGCAGATAACAATTAAAAACAATACTGAAAGCTCTTATAAAAGTAAATCTAAAAACCAGGACTGAGAGATACCACATATGTATGTGATATGAGATAAAGAGAAAGGAACTTGATCCTAAGGTTTCTGTCTTCAGGACCAAGTAAAGAGTGATGTCCTTCCGAAACACACACTTGAGGTGACAAAGCAGGTTTGTAGCAGCGGAGGAAGCAGTAGCAAATAACGTAATTTTAGAATGTGGAGTTTGAGATGCTTTCATCCAGGTGATGAAAGATCCAGCAGGATGTGTTGATGTCTAAGAAAGAGCCAGAGATATGTTCTGTAATTTCAGACATAGATCTGTGCAGGAAATATACAAATGACACTCTTTAAAAAAGGCTCGAGTGCCATAATGCATGCAAATATACCCAGAAAGCTAACTACACATGATTCTGTGAGAGTAGATTAATTAAAGTACCAGAGAGAGAAGGATGGCTGATTGTAATAAATTCACAAGATAACTGATGGTGAAGAAATAGAGATAGTAAAGTCTACTATTCTTCCAAGGAAGTCTGCTATGAAATTAAGCAGGCAAAGTGGTACCATCCTAAGTGGGAGTCAGGGATGAGAAAATATCTAAGAAAAAAAAACCATTTACCAATAGACGAACAAGAGGACATCAAAGAAATACAGAATCATAATAACAAGAGAAAACGGAGACAGAAAAGGCATTGTAGAGAAGATCAAAGATTCTCTAGAAACCAGTGATTCTTAACTCCCCTTCCTGTTTTGCTTTTGTTGTGTCATGAATAGAAGTTTGAAGATATGTTTCCATATATTTCCATAACACATTGTCTCTGAAGCCGTGAATGTCTATTACTTAGGAGTATGTGAAGGCTCTAGACTCTCCAATTCTCAATAACTCCCTTTAGCAAAGCAGAAGAAATGTATATAATTGCTACAGATAAATGATACAGTGATTTCTATTAATCTAATCATAACATGCAATTTTAAGCTCACTAACACAAGCACTCAACGTGAACCTGCACTCGGCATAGTCATGACAATTTTTTCCAAATATAATTATTTGACAATAATGTGTCTTCTGATTATTTTGCTCATGAAAGTTAAAAATGTCATGGTATATTACTGTAAATAAGCTGTTTAAAATAAATATATCAAATCAGCATCCCTCTCTCATATTTCTTTATTTAAAACTTTACTTAATGTAATTTACTTTGATCATCCATGATACTCTTTAATGTCCACATAGATATTTTGCCACAAAGTCAATTATAGTCCTGTTTAGATATTTAATGTTTTTCTAATCTCCAATTTCCTAGAAAAGAGTCAAACTCCTTTATTATAGAATCCTTTAGAACTTGACCACCAGTTTCTGGCATCAAGCTTATTGTCTAAAAGTGACTTCCCTGTGTGTGTGTGTGTGTGTGTGTGTGTGTGTGTGTGTGTGTGTGTGTTTTGAATGTCATATGTCATTATATCCTTTAAATCTCAGCTGTACATACTGATAGAAATTTAGTTAATACTACTTAAAATTTCCAAATTATTCCAAGACAGAGATCAAAAGGGCTCCTTAATATTAAAGCAATTTATAAATTTAATACAGTTTTACTTCACCTGGTCAATATTAAATGTGGATAATTATTAGTCTATTCTATACCTATTTTCATTTAGTATTGTTTGAAATATCTTTATTATGCAATATGATTAATGGCAGTTTCTACAATTCTTTGCCTCTGAAATATAAAAAAAGATTTTAAGAAATGCTTGTAACATATTTAATTTATACTCTTTCTGTCGAATAATACTCATTTAGAAATATGACACAGAACAGTCTGATGAGGATTAAATATATACATAGTACTAGAATATATTTTAAGTAAATATTTAGTGAGAGACTACTGGGTACTCATCTACTCTCTCTTTCATCATTATCATGATCATCATCATATATTGTTATTATTAAATATAATAATTATTATGTCCTACTGGAGTAATCAGTAGTTTGGTATAGATACTCAATATTTTATTCCCTTCAAAATAAATCTGTATTTGAAAAAAAAGAATCTCAAATACAACTGGCTCCTGTATAGGCACCTACCTTTATGTTATTCCAAGATGAAATTATTATTTTTTTACTTTGATTTTAAAGTAATTTCTAGTCAAAAATGAAAGAAAAAAAGGAAGAGAGGGAGGGAGGGAGGGAGTGAAGGAAGGAAAGGAAGAAAAGGTGAAAGTTGAATGAACCTTTTGATGTCAACTAACATGATTATCTCAAGAACCTGTCTGTGTGCTCATAAGATTTTCTCAAACTACCTGAAAATAGCTATGATCTACCACTAACCATATCAGGAAGAGTTGTGCTGGTCAAGTTAGAAAGGTGGACACTTACTAGAGACAAGGATATCTTAACAACTGCTACAAAAACATAAGAAAGAACAATACTTCCTATTAACTTCCACTAACATAAGACAGTTGTGCTACTTCATAGGATTAGGAAAACCAAATACAAGTGGCCCATTCTCTTCCAGGTCCAATCTCAACTTATTCCTGAAAAGAGTCTACAAGTTTCCCTGTTTCTCTATTTCTGCTCACCTTGGCACTGCCACTCGGAATGCTATTTTTAAACTTACTAAGGAGCACACAGTCCTGACTTATAAACCTCTCCATCACCCAAAGGGACCTAGGAATTTTGCTGTTTTTTTCTTCCATTCTGATATCTTTTCTCTTAAAATCTCATTTCACAGAATGAAGCTTTCATTCTCTAAAATGCACATTTCTATGATTTTGCTGCTTTTTGTCCATATGGAAAATATATCTTTTTTATATTCTGGCCATCCAAATTTTAAACATTCATCACAATTTTTATTGCAATTTCTACAAAAATCCTTTATCAACATAGCATTCTGATGTCATTTTTCCTTCTTATGATGTCATATTGAAATTACGGTCTGCTTACCCTAGCCAATGTGGTTCAGTTGGTTGGCCATTGTACAGCACACCAAGGGGTCACCAGTTCAATTCCCAGTTAGGGCACATGCCTACATTGCAGGTTCAGTCCCCAGGTGGGACAGGTACAGAGATAAGCAATTGATGTTTCTTTCTCACATCGATGTTTGAAATTATGGTCTGCTTAATATAGTGGAGAATAATCATGTACTACACATTTCTGGTCCTGAACTGATATATAAGTCTTTTATCACTCTACTCATGATTTTTATTTCTAATCTCTTCAACTAGAATATTACTGTCTTGACCAGAAAATATGGTTCACATTTCTTGAATTCCGACAGTTAAAAGCTCAATACCTTCTACTTCAAGCCCTCAAAATAGTCATGATTTTTACATAGTATATCTGTTAAAGATCCTTTGTCATCTTATTAAGTACTTAGAACTTTCTTATAGTTTATCCTATCTTTATAATGTAAGGAAACCAATCTTAGCATGAACTCACAGCTGTAAGTGTCATAAGAAAAGCAAAAACCTGAAACGCTATGAACGTTCAAAGGAAAGGATATCATGCTGCCCTGGGATTGGGCGTCAGGCAGTTTCCTGGAGAGGTCAGCATTTGAGTAAACCACTGAAAAGTGCGCTGGATTGAGAAATACAGATACGATGATCTAGAAAATAGCTGGGGACAATTATAGATACTTCAAAGAACATTAGGGATTCTTTTAAATAAATCTCATAAAAATTGTTAATGAGATCAAGGGATTTGGACTATGACCATCATCAATCCTAATCTAATTTAGAATATTTGGTTGTGTCTCTATTTGAGATGGGGTGGATTAATTTGATGTACAACTATGTTTCTAATGACAGATGTTATAATCTTGATTGCTTAATCACTTCTAAAATGACATTAGTACACTTATTTTGAAAAGAATCAGAAAGCAGAGACTGTACCTTATTTAAAACTACAATCTCTGAAATTCAAGTGGAACTGTTTTTTAGAATTAAGTACTCATAATTACAACAAAAAAAGGAGGTATTAGCACTTTCTTGTCACATTTTCAGCTGCTAAATAGCATGTACATAATTAAGACAAGGACTTCTACGTTTCTGGAAAAGAAAGTATTTAAGTAAGACTATGGTCAAGGAATCCACATTGCAAGGGACTCATATTAAAACCACCTGTAAATAAAAAGACTTCTTAAGCACTGCTTTTGAAATCATATGGCATTAGGTCACTGCTATTAGCTGTAAAACGATGCTACCTTTTCTATTTAACAGATATTTAAGAACTCAGGTGGATATCACATATCTTTGAATAAAAAATGGATTTGACCTTAAAATTACTTATATGATAACTATATCTTTGATGTTCCTTCCAGGACAACTTTCTTAAGGAAAACATTCCTTTGTAATATATCAAGTAGGTACATGTTTGCATGTCATTATTAGTAAGGCTATCTAGATACATCATAATAAACTTTTGTTTTGTGCTAACTCCTTTTTTATATTTATCCATTTGATTTTAATGTAGCAACATCTTTACCTGGAATAAAAAAGAATCTGCAGAAAATCTTCAAGAAAATTTCCTTCTTAACCTCTATTATTTGTGGAATGTTTGATATTAGTTTTAATAAATGATAAATGTTAATAAAGTTTTCAGTTTATAGGTAATCTATAAACTAATGTAAGGAGACAAGGTGATCCTTTCTAACATTAATTGAATTTATAAAATAAAAGGGGAAATGGTCTTAACTGTAAATTTAGAATATTTTATTTTACTTTTTAAAAGTACTATATTTATTTATTTTTAGAGAGAGGGGAAGGGAGGGAGAAAGAGAGGGAGAGAGACATTGATTGGTTGCCTCCCACACACCCCCAACTGGGGACCTGGCCCAAAACCTGGGCATGTGCCCCACTGGGAACTGAACCAGCAACCTTGAGTCCACATGCCAACACTCAAGCCATTCAGCCACAACAGCCAGGCTATATTTAGAATATTTTAAATGTTTGTTTACTTTTTGGTAATATATAATCATTTGGCTCTTTAACTATATCAGTTTTTTTAAAAACTCTGATTATTTAATTTATAATTTATCTACAGTTAATTTCCATAAAAAATTACCAAAAAAGAAGGTACATATGTATTGGTAAGCTATTTTACTTAAAACTCACATAAAGAAGAAAAAAAACTGTATCATAATCAAGGGGAAAAAGTTAGTTAAAAATGTAATTCGTAAAAAGATTCTATGTCTACATCTATTATAGAAACAAAATTATCAGGCTATTGCATATATCTTTTGACTATTTTATTTGTCTTTGCTCTTATATTAATCATAATCACAAATATACATAAGCACTCATTTATTGTTTAGTGTAAAACTTTAAAAGTGTAGCAGGGAAAAAAATTAAACACTGATGAGAATGTGGACCTGTTCCAGGAGACAGCACAGGAAGCGCCCGGAGACTTCTCTGCCATTGCAGGCTAGAGGCTGGCGTCCTGGTTGCCAGGCAACCTCTTTTAGCATTTAGGCAGCAGCTAGGAATGAGCAGCCAGGAATGAGCAGCCAGAGGGGAAATAAAGGCAGAGCCCTCACCATTGCAATCTAACAAGGAACTTAATATGGGAGGCTAAAAGCAAAGGAAGACATGCCTGACATGTTGACGCAGTAGTCCTGACCCTGTTTTGCTAAGGCTGCCAGACATTCTGACAAACAAGGTAGTGCTGGAGGTGGGAAGCCCTTGAAAGTCTGTGTGGATCATCTCCACTAGCTGGGCAAAGGAAAATCCTGAGACTGTGTAGTTTTCCCAAGGCCTGGAATGGAGAAGGGGAAGGGGACTACATGCTCAAAGAAAAAGCCCATGAAACAACTTTGGTTGACGGCCTGTCCCCTGTCAAATATGCAAAATGAACAAATAGTCTGAAGCATGAGAAGGATTAGGGCTAACAGACCCCCACCCATACCTATGTTTGGGTACTCTCCTGGGGGGCGGGAAATATTGCACCACCTTTACCTGTCAATCAATATGTAACTCCCTCACTCCCATCCCACTGGCTATATAAGTCCTCAGAGCAATGGACCTCTTTGGTCCTTTGGTGCACTCTTGGCTCTTGGTTCTCTTGCTACATAGGGTGGGGAGGACCTGGCCTCTGGCCACCCTTGCTCTTGCCACCCTTATTGTTGTGATCCTTGCTTTCACTCTCCCATTAGAACTTAGCACCAATAAACTGCTTGCACACTAATAGGTTTGTTGACCTGTAATTCTTTACTGAGTCAGAAAGAAGAACCAGGATTTCTCTGGCAACAGACCCATGATAGCTCCGTTGTGATTTGTTATTGGAAGTCAGCCTGGTAGATGCTGAATTGCAGAGCTCGGCAATCAGATGCTACAGGGTGAGAGTGGAGGCTGCTAGCATATCCCTCATTGAAGCTCGAAATGGCACATACCTCAGCGAGGGTAGAAAAAGAACTTCCAGAATTTTGGTACTAGAGGTGAGACATGGTGAGATGGTGGTGGGGTGAACCTGTCTTTGTGCCTTATAATCATGTCTCTTGAAGAAGCCTGTGAAGCTGGAACTCCCTATAAATTGACATACTCAGCACGTCAATACCTCTTGTGCCAAACCCTATTTTGTGAGCCTATTGAAAATAGGACCCTTGTCTTATTCATAATTCACCTTATAGACCAGTTTGACACAGTGTCTAGAGTGTGCTCGAAGTGTTACACAAATGTTGAACGAAACTGCTAGTAGAATGAGCCCATTGACACCACCTACAACTTCCCAGATGCCAGTATTCACTTCATTTCTTGCCACTCAATAGTTGCCTACCCCTAAATTGTATTATCTGCTTCTAGTATAGCAAAAGTAAATTACTGCTTAATTACTGTCAGTTAAGATTTAATTCTGAAAATAAATCATTGGGAATTCCTGAATGTGCTTCTGCTATCCTTCCCTCCCTAATTTAATTCAATTAACCAGGACTCCTCCTGAGAGAAGAATCTTCAGGGGCTGGTGGACATGGCTGGAGTATCTGAACAGCTCTACATGTGTACTGGCATTCAGAAAAATAGTATGTACCTCTTAGTGCTGGTGGGAACCAGCGCTAGAAGACTAGGGACATGAAAGAGAACATGAATAAACCCTGGAAAAGACAGGGAGTTCTGTGGGCGTGAGTAATATTGGGAGGCCCTGATAAATTATAAAAAATAGTCATTTAAGAAACATTCATGCAAAAGATCTGGTAGCTTCAAAGGCACCAGAGGAGCTGCCAAACCAGGTGTTCATTACTGTTTTCCATAATCCAGAGGAAATGAGAGCCTGTTTTGTGGTTGAGAAAATCAGGGAGCAGACAGGCTTCTTCCTGGTTCCTGGAGAAGAGAGAGATTGAGCTACTGACCCTCCAGGACCAGAGACACAGCCCACCAACTGCAGGATTTCGCTGCTTAAATCATCCCAGCAACCAGACTAGCATATGGGTAGGCAAAGTAATGGCAAAGAGAGGAATAATAAAGTCAAATGTCAGTTTGAATAAAAAAGAATATAATTCGAAGAGATTTAAGTCCTTGTAAAGACACTTTTAATTTAATCTGCAAAGGAATGTATATATATTTTTAAATTCCACTTTAGTACATGAAGTGAGAAAATAAGTATTCTATTGACTTCCCAATTATTGCACTAGAGGATCAAATGGAATATTTTAAAATACAGAACAAACCACAGAGATACAATTATGAAGAAAAAATAAGAGTTTTGGAAAACAATATTAACTTGAAAAATCTTAAAACAGGAAAGGTTCATGAAGTTTCTAGATAAAGGTTGTTAATAAAAAAAAACAACTAAAGGTAAGTGAATTCTAGTAAAATGCCTGAAAACTCACAGAAGGTCTGAAGAAATATGTTTGTACCTTTACAAAACTGAATCAGTTGTATGTCAATAGGATTGTACTTCCCTATTAATTTGTACAATACTACCAAAGATGTTTTAATTTTGTGACTGATAGACTCACAATTTAAATAGCTTTTAATTTTATCATTTTATTTATTTATCCCTGGTCTATTCATTAAGTAGTTACCAATTTTTAAGTCAATTAAATCCATTAGAGCAATTATGTTTTTTGATAAGAGATCCATTTGGGAAGTTATTTTGAAAAGCAAATGATCTTCTATATTAGTCATCTTATTTTCCACCTATTCAGCAAATTTCTCTTTTGCATAATACATTTTGTCTTTGTTGTTTAAACATAATTGACAGAAATATACACCCTTAATGCCCAAAATTCATTATTTCTAATAATGTGGACCTTCTTCTAAATAGGTTACTAAAATTCACTCTGTTTTTCAATCTATCATGAATTGACTTTGGACTTATTAAGTAATTCTTGTTCTTTATTTCAAAATCATATTAACTTCCTTATAATACCTTAATAGACTACTCAAAGGAAAAAAACTAAAATATTCACGGAAGCATGGGATTCTTTCCCTCCTCTCTTCATTCTTATGCATATCTCTCAACTCCCCACTTCCCATTCTTATGCCTTCCTTCATTTTCTATGTATTGCATTTTATTGACCTTAAGATATTTACCTTTTTTAAATTCTTATTGAGCTGATGATATCCTAAATCTTTTTTTAAACTTAAGTATTTAGTAAATGTTTGATTGTACAGTTGTATATTACTTAGGTAGCATAAGATTTATTATTATTATTTTTAATCCTCACCTAAGGCCTTTTTTTTTCATTGTTTTTAGAGACAGAGGAAGGGAGGGCAGAAGGGACAGAAAGAAACACTGTCATGAGAGAGAAATATCGATCAGTTGCCTCCAGTACACACCCGAACCTGGGATCAAACACGCCTAGACCAGGGATGAAAACTGCAACCTAGGTATGTGCCCTGACTGGGGATGAAAACCACAGACTTTCAGTTGACAGGATGATGCTTCAACCAATTGAGTCACATAGGCCAAGTCTGGATAGCATAAGATTTAGAAAGAAACTTTCTAATAAGCAATGACAATTCTTTATTTCCGGAAATAAAAAATGTGTATGATGTAATCTTTTTTCATTAAAAAATGCATTTTAATGTGTTAAAATTTAGAGCCCACCATAAAGGGGAAAGATACTTAACTTTTGCAAGAAGTGAAAGAGAAACTAATGGGGAGGTTTAAATGTATATCCGAACAAAAGCTGGAACCAAGGATTGTACAGGCGAGTGATCGGTGATGGCATGCAAGAGAGGGGATGGTCAAGAAACACTACATATTTCTAACTCTCTGGTTCATAAATCACGCTTTTAGCATTTCTGTTCTAACACTCTCAGCTAGATTTTCAGATACCTTGCATTAAATCTGAATTCAAAAAACCTTCCCAAGTATTGCTCTAAAAGATCACCAGTTTTGAATTATGAAGGTCTATTTTAAAGACAATCATAAAAACATGTCAACATTAATAATCTCCCCACTTACATTTTATGTTTAACACAGTAGTGCTTTCAACCAATTTGAAAGGTAGTTAAGGCTGGTGTTGAACAACACTAGCTCTTTGTTGCTCAGACCTTCTTTCCGCTTTCTCCAACCTGGATAACTGAAGAGGATACACACAGATGGGAAAACCTTATGTTATCCCACTCTGAAAAGATCAGCTTCATTAAAATGAAAATTAGCTACCACCTGCTAAGTGTGTTTTGGCACCTACTAAGTGGTAATCCCAAAGAAAATATCACAGTCTTTTTTAAGTGTTCAGAGAAGCTTTGGAATTATCATGAAGCGGTAAAGAGGACAACAAAGACTCAAAGAAATGACTCTTTTCCCCCATAGGAAAAAAGTATCCTATCCCCTCACACTATTGCTTTAAGGTGCAAAAGAAGACAAATTAAGCTGTTGACTAAGTTCTAAAAAAAGATTTATGACTTCCTTATAAGAATATAAGGCAGAGATCAAAAAAATAAGTGTAATATTAACCATTTCCTTCATTTTGAGCCAGTTTTAGCAAACAAGAGACAAATGTATTGGATGCTGAAAATCAAACAATTATAATTAGTAAAAGTGAACGAAATAAATTTTTGAATTTGCCAAATATATATAGAGATAGACAGATACATACATATATGGAGGATTTTTAACATACATGTCACTTACAGATGAGTGACCATATGTCTATTTTAGTTAGCCAAGAAAATTCTCAGTTCCTATTTATTGTCCTAACACAATTATTTATATCAGTACATTCCATTCTTAAAATACCCCAGTTTCAATGACAAATTATATTATTATCCTTCATTTTAGTCATATACACTTTCAATCAAATGCTTGAATTCCCTTTCCCGTTTCAGTGATGACTGTCAAACTTTTACTTAATGTCTGATGTGTGAAGTCCATTCAACTTAGGGGCTCAATCTTTACTCAGACTTCCATTACTGTTCATTTATAAAATAGCTTAGAAATTGGATTGTCTTTTTTCCCACAGATCCCAGTAAATTAAAGTCTTCAAACGTAGGTATAACTAGAAGGAAGGTCATGATGTACCAGAAGAAGTGAATACAGATACCTAGAATAAAAGAAGGAATAAAAAGCAAAGGAAAATGTGCATAAATTCTAAAAGTGTGTGAGACGTTTTGAAATTAGAATCAATATCAGTTGTTAAAGAAGAATAAAAACATGTGCACTGTACTTTGTGAATATTTATTTTAAAAATATGTAGTATTCAGTTAAAGAATATGGTGCTTATATAATAAGTCTCAGTTACCTGAAAGAAACTACATATTCAAGGTAGAGTAATGTTTGTTGAAGGAACACTGCACTTCTTACTCGAACAGTCTTGAGAATATAAAATTTTATCTCATATATACTTCTTAAAACTTTCCCTTGAATTCATTTAGCCATGATGACGATTCATAGATGTATCGAAGTCTGCATATCTAGGTGTAGTTGTATGTGTCATGGAGCTGAGTGATATCTAAAATATTTTCAGACCACACCAGAAATCATAAGAATGCATTCATCTGATGTTTCTTCCTCCTCAAAGCCTACCCACCCATTAGCAGATATTCAGATCAAATAATAACCATTCCACATTACTGGTTTGAATTTCAGCTTAGAATTATCTCACTTCTACATGAGTCAGTATATTTGATAACTTATTATGTTATATTTCATTATATTTTATAAGTACTAAGCAATCTATAACCACTTTAAATGACAGGTGAACCTGGTGGAATCCCTCACTCAGATTTCATGGTGCCTATCTACCTTGATCTTATTCAATCTTGCCTACATTCCAGTCAGGTTACTTAATTTTCGTTTGATTCCCAACATTCTGCTCTTATGCTTTGAAAGGATGATCATGGCAATCCTTCTAATTTTCATGATAGCTATGTAAAATTATCACCCTTTGCCTGCAATTCCCTCAGCCATCTAAAATGCCTTCCTCATCTTTTATACAACAGAGGTCCCCTACCTTGTTTCTTTCATTGTATAAAGGGGAAAAATATGTTGCTATTAGGCATTTTGAATACACCATAGCAACCAACTGCATATTGTAGGAGGGATATTCTGCCCAAAGACCAATAATCAGATGCTGAGAGATACAATAAAACTACTGGGAAGGTTGCATGAACACAGAAAGTTTAAAATGTGTTCCAGCCATTTTTGTGGTTTAAGAAATTGAAGTAAGAAGTTTCTTTGATCTAGACACTCTCTCATGGGGGGAATTCTGGTTTTGCTTGGCTGGAAACATATTCCAAAAGGAAATCAATTCCACATGAATGCGCTCGGTGCTCTATCAACACAAAAATTATTTTCAAATACACTCCACCTTTTCTGTATATGTGAAAACTGATAGTTGCTACTTACATATTTCTGTTACAGGATTTCATTTGTGTTTCATCCTAATTCAACTATATAAAATTTATTACAAAATCACTATTTTATCCTTATCCAAATCAATCAACATCACTGAAGAAAACATAGTTAAATTACTTTAAAAAATAATTTTCTGTATGTTTTGTATATGTGCCTATTATGTGCATAGTCCTTTTCTAGTAAGATTCAAAATATTACTGATATGATAAGCAAAAATAAAATTCATAATAAAATTCACTGATAAAATACACATTTTAAAATTAATGTATAATAAGATCATGCCAGTCCCATGTTCATGAGCATCCGCAGTGATAGCAGCAGACTCAGACCTGGCTCTGCCTGGCTCTCATCATCTCTGCATCTTGATAACCTGCAGCAAACTCTCTTTTAGAGCTTTATGCAGATGAAATGAGATAACACAGTGCCTAACTCATAGTCCTTGCTCTAGTGTTTTTTGTTATTAATATTATCAAAACCAGGAAATTTTTATGTAACATGTAAAATGTATAATACGTTTAAATTTTTCCATCTACGTCCTTTGAGTTAACTCTGAAAATTTGGTTATCTAATTATCTATGAATAAAACTCATTTGTTATACATACTTCACTGCATAACTTTTTTTTTCTGCAAAGAACTGGTCACACTCTCCAGGATTAAAGGAAGGAAAATACACTTTAAATAAAATGTTTTTAAAAACCTTCCCACAAAACAAATACAAAGTAAGTTCCACAGATACAAATGTATTCATATGAACAAAATAGAATTTAATCTGGAATAGACACCTTGTTGAGTTATACAAAGTTATATGAGATATTTCCTCAATAACAGGCCTGACTGACTTTAGAGAATTTTGAATCCCATGGCGCATAGCACAGAAACTAGCACAGAGACATACAGAAAGCTAATTCTAATTTTTTTTTCATCTGGGTCTGTATTTCTTTCTATTTCTTCAAAGCATATTGTGTCTTATATTTAAAATGGAAATGTAGTGCAAAAAATATACAAAATGTCTTCTAACAAATGCTTCTGTGTTGGGAAAATATTTAAATGGTGGTTTGTGGTTATTTCTGATTATTTGCTATTGAAAATAGTTAAAGGTTACTCATTCAAATCACTAGAAATGACAGCAAGGAGTAATAAGAAACAAATCAGAAATCTACACAACTCTAGATTTAAGAAAGATTGTAACAAAAAATTGTAAGTGTAAAGCTAAGATAGATGATCACACTTTATCCTGTGATCAAGTGGAGTTACTGAAAGACAAGTAAGAGAAGTGAAAAAATGAGTTTTGAAATTCAATTTTTAGAAATTAATTAGCAGCTGTTTGTAGGAAAGGGGAAGGATGCAAAGAAATGAGAGAGCCCCTCTAAATAGCTGAATTTGAATTTAGAGCTGTTTACATATGTAATAATTAATTAGAGGTTAGTCTCAGAAGAATTTGGTTAATATGGAGGATGGCAGAAATTCAGAACTTAGGTTCTGAGATGGGGGGCTATGTCTGCATTGTCCACTCTCATTTCTGGCTGGCTTCTGCTACTAGTGACCATGTCAACATTTCTCACCATGATTCATCCTAGGAAAGGATCTTCCTCACAAAAATCTGCTTGGTTCTATCCTTTAGGATTGGTATAACTAAAAATATTGATTTTAAGGATGCAAGCTTATGAATGACTAAAGATTCAGATTCTGGGAACATTTCCCATACTGGCACCTGGTAGAAGAAAACTAATAGTGGGAAAGTCTATTAAAAAGATGTTTGAATCCATGGCATTTATAGAAGCTGGAGCCTCTGCCTCTGAGGCTTACTAGAATATTTCCAAGATTTCCTCTTCTACAAGAGGTTACAGAATACACCGCCCAACACCTGCCACCTGGCCCAGAAGCTCAGTTGGTTATACATCATCATGGGGATGGTATGCTGCAGTTGCAGGTTGGATCCTCGGTCAGGGCACGTACAAGTATCAACAGATGAATGAGGTATAAAAATGTGGAAGAACAAATCAATGTTTATTTCTGTCTCTCTCCCCCATCTGTTCCTCTTTCTTTAAAATACATCAATAAATAAATTAAAATATATAAATCAAAAAGAAAGTTACCAGAATATAACCCCTATTTCTTTCTTGAATAGGAACATCAAGACTTTAAAATATATTGAGTTATACCCTGAACACTCCTTTCTCAGTTTTTAAGGTTATTTGTGACAATAATATTCATGCCACAGGTTTTCAGATATGATTCCTTACTGTTTATTGTACTATATGTCACTAAAAACTTATTGGTCTCAAGGAATCTTTGACCTTCATATTCCAGGTTTCTAGCAGTACCGCTTAGTCCCTAAAGAATATGGGGATACACTCGCATGTGCCTCAGATCCCACATAGAAATGGACTGACACTGGGTTTTGTGGATATAATAACGTGGTCCTGTTTTCTAACCAAGCACATCTGAAAAGATAACTCTAACTGAATATGTGCATTCAAAATAGTGCATTCAAAACAGTGCATTCAAAATAGTTTAAGTGAGAAATAATTCTCACTTAAACTCTCAATGATAGATGCCAATATTTATCTATGCAATTACCTACCTGCTTATACAATAAACCCTCCTAAGTATATACACATGCAATAGTTATTTTACTAAAAATATTTGGCCCTACTTTTTACTAATTATACACAATCAAGGAGGGTTAAATTCTAGAGATTACTTTACCTTGAGAAAACTCTCTAACTTCAGCAATTACACCAAATTAACAGCTAAGGAAGAGAATTGCTCCTGACAGTTCATTTGAGTCTTCTCAGAAGATACTTATTGGAAATGAATGAGTTTACTAAAGTCTTTCCCTATCCTCAAAGACTTTGTTAGGATTCATGTTAGGAAATAAAATCTATAAGGCCCTAGTGAATATGCACTAGTCTTTTAGAGTAGGTATAACTAAAATATTTATTTTAAAAGGTAAGCTTATAAATATCTAAAGATTCAGATATGAGACTATGTCAAAGTCAAGGAAAGCCTATCCTTATAGAAAAATCTCTTCGTTCGCCCTTATTCTCCATGCAAAATATTGAAAATAAACACAATGCCTTGTTTGGATAGGGTACTGCTAAAGTAATTTAAAATGACTGTGATCTAGCTACTAATGCATATCACCAAACAGCACTCTGTAAAATCACATGAGAAAGGATTATAAATAGCACCATCTTTAACATCCTCTCATGAAATCATAGAATCAATAGTCATCTAATTTTTACCTGTGTGAGAGTTTGAAGCTGGTCCGCTCCACGCCACCAGCCCAGACTTACTACGGCAGCCCAGGAGGCCTGAAACTGCAGTAGTGCTGGCAGGTGTAGCCGGTTGTGGGAGGAGTTGGAATTGGGTTCCGGAGAAAGATCTGTGGCAGGACTTAAACCCAAGTGTGGCCACCATACTGGTTCTAACCATGTGGTTTTGGGGGCTCCCTTGACCACATGGCTTAGGAAGCAGGAAAGCAACTTGTAGCAGCCATGCACAGCTTTCTCTTAGCAGTTTGAAAGAACGTAGGCAAGACAATCAGGGACCTTGTAGGAAGGAAAGGGGTGCAAGGGCTCTCACTGGTGGGCCATGAGAAGGTGCCACACAGGTTTGAGTTAAGAACTGGAGATTGTGGCAGAGACACAGCTGATGGTGCTGGGAACCGCGGGAGTCCTGCTAGGTGAACATGGATTGCTGGGAGGACCTGGAAGCCCAACAGAGGTACAGACTTCTATTTTTCCCTGAGAGACAGTGCCTCTGGTCTGGTTGGGCAAAGGGGAGGAAGAAGGACTGTGTGTGTGTCTGTGGCTGTTTAAGGGACCTTGAGATTTTACGGCAACATTCCATAATTACTCTAAACCTATATAACTTTTAAATAAATAGTTCCTTTCCTTTCTACCAAAAAAGTCATCTAATTTTATGTCCATGAAATTGTGAAGTGTTCAAAACACTTTGTTGACTATTGTTGTTTATTGTTTTCTTGACTTCACATCATATGCATAAATACACACATAGAGACCAAATAAAAGAAACTGGGTTCTTGTCTTCTAATTAAAAAATTTAAAAGTTAGAAGATTTCTGTCAGTAAACATTAAACAGGAAACAGAGCTAAGACCGTGTTTTCTAAAAGAATACCTGATTAGAGAAAATACAAAGGGAAAGAAAAGGGGCTCATATATGGGAAGGAAATAAAGTAATCAAAATGTATTAAATTCTACCTATCTTTAAGGAACTATCTTAATTAGAACAAATTTGTAAAACATGACTGTAAAACTAATAACTCACTATAATAAGAATTGTCACTGGTCACTGCAGCATTAATTGTCAAATGAAGGAAAAGAAAATGAAAAAAAACTCTGCTTTCAGCAGAGAGGTCAGTACTTCGTTTGCTTCTGTAAACCAATTTCTATGTGATAAAGAATTGAGCTAAACTGATGGCAATAATAAAAAAGACATGAGAGACTCATGTTAGATTTGGGAATGTATAGTTACAACCAAATGTAAAAGCATCCAGGTATAGCAGGAAACTCAGAAGCAAAGCTCATAGAAACCGTGGGGATGGAAGTCTAACTTAAAAGACCTCTTTAACCAAGATCTCACTAAGGCAAAATGCACATATATGAATGTAGTAGATCTTTTCATTCACAAAGGTCTTTCCAGAAAGTCACAAATATTTCACCAAGCCATCAATTATTTTTAAAAATAACGATTCAGCAAAAATGTGAGCTGACATGCCAGGTTAAAAAAGCCATGTTCTGAAAAGCAATTCTAGGTCACGGACAAGACCTAGAATCTGTGTATATGTTGCCTATAATTTATTAGGGAAGAAAGATCAAAGTAAACATGAGGATAAAATATAAAAACTCAACACTAGCTGATTAACTCATCCTGTCGATACTTCTCTTATTCCATTCTAATCTATTTTTTTGTTTTTACTTTTAGATAAAATATTAAATTTTCTGCTTCAATAGCATGGTTTTATCACTCTTTATGTTCACTTATGGTTAATGATGGAAATAAGCACAATAGACCACTGAAATAACTATCCAGTGTCTAAACATACTAGCTTCAGTATTCTGCCCACTTCCAAAAAGCACGCGTCCATTTCTCATTCAGCTTAATAAAGCCTTAAGATAAATACACTACACTGACTGGACCAGAATGTTGTATAATGGCTCATCAAATGAACAGAAATGACATGTGCATTAGAAACCTGGCATTTCCTTTTTCACAGACTACAATGAAGATTCCTATAATTGTACTTCTGACTATACACCCATGTGTGCACTCCTAATTAATTCTGATCACCAGCCGTCCTCCCCAGTCCAAACTATCCAAATGCATCTTTTAAGTTAGAATATGATGAAGGCTACAAACAGGTAGAATAAATTACCATATATTTTCTATCTTATCAATTTAAACTGGAAAGAGAATAGCCAAAAAGCCTAATAACACAATCTGTTATAAAATATAAGCATCAGAATTCTTAGCTCCAAGATGAAATTTTTCTCTCTTTTTTTAAGATTTTATTTATTTTTCAACAGAGGGGAAAGGAGGGAGAAAGAGAGGGAGAGAAACATCAATGTGTGAATGCCTCTCGTGCACCCCCTACTGGGGACCCGGCCCACAACCCAGGCATGTGCCCTGAGTGGGAATCAAACCAGCAACCCTTTGGTTCACAGGCCAGCACTCAATCCACTCAGCCACACCAGCCAGGGCCCAAGATAAATTTTCTCCTCAGCAAAACCACATTTAAGTAAATAATTTAAAAAATACAGTGACCATGGGCCTAATTGTAACAAAATAATCATCTAGTTGAATTGTTTGGAATACTTCTTCATGCAAAAAACTAGCTTCTAAATCACTAAGACTTTTTCAATTTTGAAATTTTCCTAAATTTAACCGAACACTTACCTTTCACTTCAAAAAATAATTTACTTCCTTGATGGATGAATTAGATGTTTTATTTCATCCATGTTCAATAAAAAATCCCATTCTTCCAATAATTTTCTTTTGGTGTTGCTGGCACATGGAAATATCCACCTGTGCCAATCAAAATGGATCAATTATCTTGAGAAAAACTTTTATAAAATTGAGACTTTGACTAAATAATGAGCATCTGTATATGCTTTTTTGATGGATACGAATATATGCTTTTGATAAATGTTGGTGTATTAAATAACATGAAGGGTAAAAATGTTTTTTTAAAAAATAACTGATGTTAACTAAACTTATTGTGTTAAATTATTTCACAATATTATATATATATATATCAAATCATTATGTTGTATACCTTAAACTAATACATCGTTATATGTCAACTACATCTCAATAAACCGGAGGGAAAATAGAATTATTTTTAAGAAGTAGCCTATTCATAACTCCAAAATTCAGACTTTGAGAAAGACAGAGTACAAGGGTGATCTAAGCACCTACATTTTTGTTCATGATGAATTAAGGGAGAAAATGAGCATGGTCAGGAAGCCAGTTCTTCTGACTTGCACCCTTCAGTTCCTCATAATGTGTGATGCTGAGCTGCGAACTGGCAGACCTGACTTGTAATTCTCTGTGGCTGAGGCCTTGTTGCTGGAAAGAGGACAATCTAGACCCACAGGGGTCTTCACCACCAACAAGAAGAAGAAACTGAGCCATCTAGTATCTGTTTTGATGCCCTGACTGAGCTCGGATTTCACCAGTCAGGGAAATTTGCATTGCTTTGCCAGCAAAGTTCGATTTGGTAGTGATAATGTTGACTTTTAAGAGTTTCATGATTTCAAAAAATAGAAACACTCATGAAATTCCCCTGCCTTTCTGTGCTCCAAAAAAAATATGTGCCTGCAAAACAAACAAACAAACAAAACCTCTTTTCCACATGACTTAGATGAGATTCAAAGTAACCCCAGTTTTTCCTACGACAAGGCCAGACAAAGACTCTCCAAATTCTCATTGTCTCCTAAGTGTTAACTGAACTGCTTGTACCCACATAGCGACCTGGACAAAATGCCTACTCACGTGACCAAACTTTAGTCAGGCTTCTCTTTTTCCCCAGATCCCTGAAAATTCACCCACTTTTGATCAATGCAATGCTGAAAAACCCCTCTCCTGATAATTAGCTGACCTCAGGGAAAATAGGCGGACTAAACAGCTGTTGCCTTGCTAAACAACAGAGTGCCTTGCCATACCACCACTCATCCCACTTTCCACACCCGATTATTTCTAGCTCTGTTTACTCTTTCCTGCAAAAGAAACGCCCTTTTCTGATTTCCTTTGATACGCTTGCAGATCCCCTGATTGATTATAAATATTGCAACAGTGCCCCTGCCCCTATTGCAAGAGTCATCCTCTCCTTACTGCAATTATCCTTTTAAATTTCTTCTTACCGAAGCCCGTATTTGTTTTTGTTTGCACATGCTCTAAGGACTAGCCTGAGGAATAAGGTGAAAGGTCTTCCTTTCTCCTAATGCCTCAAAGTCATATAAGCCTTTTCTTCATATAGCTAATGCATGATGTGACATGACCAAGGGGAAAATGGAGAAAATTTCATATTGAATTAATATCTCAAAGACACTGACTTCAACCTCAAAATCCTGTTTAAATTATTAGATCAGATTAAGTTTTAAATTGATTTTTGCTAAAATTATTTCCCCATTTTTCCTTTTATTCACAGAAGATTTGTTGTAAGAAGGGTGCAAATTAGAGAAGTTTTATTTTTTAAAAAGATTTTATTTATTTATCTTTAGAGGGAAAGGGAAGGAGAGAGGGAGAGAAACATCAATGTATAGTTGTCTCTCATGTGTCCCCTGCTGGGAACTGGCCTGCAACCGAGGCATGTGCCCTGACTGGGAACCGAACTGCAGTTGTTTGGTTCGCAGGCCCGTGCTCAATCCACTGAGCTACACCAGCCAGGGCAAGAGGAGTTTTAGATAATTAAATAATACATATTCTCTGCACAAAAGAAAACTAAATGAAATTATTTCTGTTGAGTTTTAAAAGTATCTTTATTTTTAAAGTAATATAGTTATT
>PVKM010008778.1:10087-38397 GCA_004027735.1 Carollia perspicillata
ATAACCAGAACTGGAAAACAAGTCCCTCTTTCCCAGCTCTGTACCCAACTGTCTCATCTCCCACCCCAGCCTCATCCCACTCCAAGCCTTAGATCCCAGAAACCTTTGCCTTCTCCTACAGTTTGCCTCAGACCCAAGATGTGATACAGTTTACCGTAAATACCTCTATGTACTGGCTACTCGGGAGCAGCTGGAAGTGGTCGGCTCAACTGGCAGCCAGGCCTGTGACTGTGTCGAGGTCTACCTGCAGTCCAGTGGGCAGAGGGTCTTCAAGATGACCTTCCACCACTCCATGAGCTTTAAGCAGATTGTGCTGGTTGGTCAGGAGACTCAGCGGGCTCTGCTACTCCTCACAGGTGTGGCTTCAAGCAGTGGTTTGCACATTGTTTCTTGCAAATTGTTGTCTGCAGATTCTTCAGGACCTACTGCAGGGGTCCTAAAGTAGGAGAGCAGGGAGGCCTCTCACACAGGGTTCTGCAGGCCACCTCAAACCAAATAGCTCTGCCTTTGTCTGTTCCTAGTCTAAGATTATGCGTATTTCATATGAGTAAAGGGCCCTGCTTCAAATTCTAATCTCCCCAACCTCCATGCGAGGCATCTCATACCCCGAACAGCCCCCTATTTTCTCAATGTTTCCTTTACTTGACCACACTCCCCCAAGCCTGAGACCTCCTGGACTTCTTAATGCTCTGCAGGCCCTGAACCCCCAGACATAATTTTCAACACTCAGACTAGATTCTGCCAAATCTACTAGGTTTTCTCTCCACTGAAGGACTTCCTGATTTATTGTTGGGTGGTAAGGGGCTGGAATCTGGGAAACCCGAGGTCGAGCTTTCCTTATTTCATCTCTACCCTTTTTCTACCAGCTCCACTCCAGGGCAGTAAACATTTCATCCTGTGTGGCTTAGGGGAGTCTCTTGGAAAGTTAATGTGGATATTGGAGGGTCCCTTCCCTCATATAATCATCTGTTCCCCCACCCCCCAGAGGAAGGAAAGATCTACTCTTTGGTAGTGAATGAAACCCAGCTGGACCAACCACGCTCCTACACGGTACAGCTGGCCCTGAGGAAGGTGTCCCGTTGCCTGCCTCACCTGCGCGTGACCTGCATGGCTTCCAACCAGAGCAGTACTCTTTACATCACTGGTAAGAGCCAGCTCCCTTCTTCTCCAGACCCCAGCCTTGGACAGATCTTCCAGATACGGACACCACCCCCACCCCCGCAATCCCTATTCCAACTCTGGGGTGGACACCTAGGGCATCCTGGTAAAAAGATGTTGCTTAGATTCCCAGACATCATAGCTGGTGCGTTTTTAGTGGGTGCGAGACTCCTCGGATCTTGTAGTTTCCATCCAATGTGAGGCCTTACCTGAGGAAATGGGTGCCCAAAGCTGCTGAGCTGAGGACACCCAACCCCCCCAGACCAGGGCGGGGTATATTTTGAGGTGCATACCCCAGGGGTGTATCGTGATCTCTTTGGGACTCTTCAAGCCTTTGACCCCCTGGACCAGCAGATGCCACTTGCTCTCTCACTGCCTGCCAAGGTAGGATCCCGGAGGGATGGGGCAGAACACATTCGGAGGGGCTTTAGGGGTTGAAAGGTTCTGAGGGCCTGAAATATGAGCAGGAGTCAAATGATTGATCCGGGAGGGACAGGGGGCCCAGAGAGAGGGGCGACATAGAGGACAAGGCCAAAAGAGATCATCTGGGGTTGGTAGGCTGGTGGTTGGGAGGTTTTGGAGTTCAAGGTCCCTCTGGAGGGAACTGAATGCCCATCTCCTCTCTTTTTTACCCCCTAGGTCCTATTCTGTGCTCTTGGCTACAATCACCTCGGTTTGGTGGATGAATTTGGCCGAATCTTTATGCAGGGAAATAACAGATATGGGCAGCTGGGAACAGGGGACAAAATGGACCGAGGGGAACCCACACAGGTGAGACTGTTTCCCAGCAATTTTCATCCTGATCCCCTTCCTCCAATTTCCTGACCCCTGGATCTCCCCACTTTTCCAATTTCCGTAGACTCCACTTCCTACTCCCTAGGAGGGCAAGCCAAATGGTATTTTGCGTGTCTTAACCCGGGGCTGACACTACGAGGTTTGTTCTGTGCAGCGCATGCTGGAAGTGCCATAGGAATTTAGTGGAGCAGGAAGACTAGGGGGGCTGGAGTAGCAGGAAGGGGTGAGATGAGAGCTGGGCCTAGTGGGTTAGACGGGATTCAGGTAGGGATAGGGAGAGGCACCTGTGCCATGGGGATGAGGACAAAGCTGGCACATATCTGGGACAGTGAAAAGACTGGCCTGACCAGAGGAAAGAGGGCATTTTGTAAATAGGTAGTGTGAGGTGGGGTAGGTGGGCGTGAGCTTGGAGAAGTACAGACATGGGAAAGAGTCATTTGGCGTTCTGGAGCAGGAGAGGGCAGCCCACAAAGATGACTGAGCACAGGCCGACTGGCTGGAGTGCCCAGGAGGCTGTGAATGAGAAGCCCACTGGGAGGCTGTTGAGTAACAGCAGCGCTGGAAACAAGGGTCCAGGCTGGTACAGTGGCAGTGAGAATGAAAAGAAATGTGAGATGGGTTTTTTTTTTTTTATTTATTTTTAGAGAGAGGGGAAGGGAAGGAGAAAGAGTGGGAGAGAAACATCAATGTGTGGTTGCCTCTCATGTGTCCCCTACTGGGAACCTGGCCTGCAACCCAGGCATGTGCCCTGACTGGGAATCGAACCGGCGACCCTTTGCTTTACAGGCCTGTGCTCAATCCACTTAGCTACACCAGCCAGGGCGATATGTGAGATGTTTTGAAAGAAAAGGAACAGGCCCCGGAAACTGATTAGATGTGAGCAGACTCTGACAATAGTTCCCTTGAAGAAAGATGGTATCAGCAACAAAGGTGTGAGTTGGTGCCTCTGCTTTGAGGAAAGAACATGAATTTGGAATATTTTTGCACAGAGAGTAGAACAGTAAAGTGGGAATATTTTGCTGGCAATTTGGTTCCAAGTTGGAACAAGGTTGAAATGACAAAAGCAGACATAGAGGAGCAAACCTGGGTAGGAGCCGCCATCATGGGCAGAGGGGATGGAAAAGTTGTCACTGACACAGGAGGCACGCCCTCAAATGCCACGTCCCAGAAGTGTCACACAGGAGGAAGTGATTAATGGTGACAGCGATAATGTAGGAATACACATTTCTGACATGGAAAATTGATCATGCCATATTTTTAGGTGAAAAATATGTGTGAAATGATTTACATAGTATGATCTCATTTTTGTTTTAAATGACAACTGACAGTTGACCTTTGAATAATACAAGTGTTAGAGGTACCAACCCACCACATAGTCCAAAATCCACGTATAACTTAGGTTGGACCTCCACATGTTTGGATTTCCAGCCATGGATTAAAAATATGTTAGACCCTCAAACAACAGGGGTTTCACCTGCAGAGACCCACTTATATACGGATTTTTAAAATCCGCATATAAATGGACCTGAGCTTTAAATCTGGGTATAAGTGGACCTGTGCAGTTCCCACCTGTGTTCATTGGCCAACTGTATACATTCGTATAGACAGCAGTGAAAAAGAATATCCAGCAAGATGCTAACAGTAGGTGGTGGGATTTCCAGTGATTTTTAAATTACTTTTTGCTCAACAATATCTTATGTTTCTATAATGACTATGAATTATTTATCTGGATTTTCAAAATTAAAGCACTCACAGTGTCGGGAGAAAACATTCAGGAGAGGCCCTGGGATTTGGCTGCTGGGAGGACAAGTGCATTTGGAGAACCTGTCAGTAAGCACAGTAGGGAGAGAAGCTGGACCACAGGAAGGTTCAGGAAAGACTGGCTGTGTTGAGAACAAGAACGTGGTCAGTCTCAGACTGGTCATGTAACCAGGTCTCCTGCCTAGAAAACGGAATCAGGAGGAAATGTTTTTTTCAAAATAGGATAATATGAAAAACTGAAAATGATAGAGAGGGAAGTCCTTCCTGGAGGTTAACCTGGAGTTGCAAGGGAGAGACTGTATCTTTACGCCTGGGGAAGAGGAAGGGTATTCCTCAACCCGAGGCTGGAAGGCAGGAGGAGAGGCCGGGCTGGCTGAGGCCTGTGGTGTGAGAAGGAGAGAAGACTGCAGGCCGTGGCCTCAGGCACATAACCTATTTTCTGGGAAGCAAAGATGAGGAACCAACAAGAGTGCTAGAGCCCATATGGTAGACTCTTTGGGGCCGCAAGAGAACCAGTGAGAGAGAGATTGCTGCTGGTCTTCATTCAGCCAGGCAGACCACCTGGGGAAGGTGTGCTAGGTCCTATTTCTTCCCTCTCCTAGTTTCCCTAGATTCTGCCCTGAGCCTTCTTGTCACCCTTCTCTGACCTAGGCCCCCAGTGCTCTGATGTTCCCCCCTTAGGAGCCCTGGCCCTGTGTCCTCAGGTGCTTTATCTGCAACACCCTATTGCCCTGTGGTGTGGCCTCAACCACTCCCTGGTGCTGAGCCAGGGCTCGGACTTCAGCAAGGAGCTGCTGGGCTGTGGCTGTGGGGCTGGAGGTCGCCTCCCGGGATGGCCTAAGGGGAGTGCCTCCTTCGTCAAACTCCATGTGAAGGTCAGAGCGAGCAGGATTAGGCAAGTGGGCAACCAGAGAGGGCAGGTAGCCCACAGGATTGTAGCTGGGACTCCTTCCTGCAGGGATCCTGGGGCCCCATCTCCCCAGCACCACCCTCCTACCTTTCCTGCCATACACCATGGCTCCTGGCTCTTTTCCTTAGCAGATCCTGCTGGCCCTCTCTGACCTCATATAACCTCGGGGCTCAGCCAGCCAGCTCACTCACTGGCTCAGGGCTGGTCTGAGGGGGAGGGATGCAACAGCTGGGGTTTGGTGGGAACCCCTCAGCAAAGGCCCCACTCAGCCACACCCCTTCTTTCCTCCCAGGTCCCTTTGTGTGCCTGCTCCCTTTGCTCTACCAGAGAGTGTCTCTACATGCTGTCCAGCCACGACATTGAGCACCATCCTGCCTATCGAGACCTGCCAGCCAGCAAAGTGGTGGGGACCCCTGAGCCCAACCCACTGGCCGGAATACTCCAGGACCCTGGGGGGACAGCCTGGGCCTGTAAGGAGTACCTCAACCAGATCCACAGTTGTTCCACATTGCAGGACCGCATGGCAAAGATGAAGCAGATCGTGGGCTGGATGCCTTTGATGGCTGCACAGAAGGATTTCTTTTGGGAAGCCCTGGACTTGCTACAGAAGGCTGCTGGAGGGGCTGGCCAAGGCCCCCCCGACCCCTGAGAGTTGAGCACTCCTCCTAGTCTCTCCCCTGGAGGGAGAGTCTGGCTCTGGGCCGAAGGCATAGGAGAGATGGAGTGGTAGCAAGGAGCACTGTGCCCGGGGAGGGGAGCACAGTGGGGTGGGGGCTGCTGGGCATACCAGGGTGGGGAGGGAACTGTTTTGTAAAATGTTCAGGGGGCTGCCCAGGAAGGGGCCCCCAGCCTCACTATCATGGACAAGAGATTTGATGGACAAATAGAATAAAAGGCTGAAGTATGGCCCAGTTTGGAACCCTGGGGCCTGGGAGGACAATGGGGCCCGGACAGGCTACCTGATGCCTGGCTCAGGGGGTGGGGGAGGGCAGGAGCAGGTACAGGGTAGGCACAGCAGAAGCTGCTTGAGCTTTCAGGCTCTGCAGAGCTCACAGCACCTCAGTCCTTCGGTTTGCTTTGCCCGTCCACTCCCCAGGCCTGACCCAGTCTTCTTGACTGGAAATCCTAGCCCCACCTTCTGGTACAACTCAGTCAACACATGCTCCTTAGTGCCCCCACTTGGATCCTCTTATTCTCATCCAGAGGAAGCCACATCTGACTTCAGAAAGTGTTCTCTCCATCTTCCTTCACCCTTGTGGAGTCACCCTCCCTCCTCTCTGCTTTCTGTTCACTGTCCAGCTCTGGTCTCACGTGTCCTTCTCCCCTACTTCCTACTCCATCCTCTTCCTCCAGAAGGGAGACATTCCCTTTACATGCCATGCCTCCCTGCCCCACTCCTGTACCTACAGATAATTTGGAAGAAATGGATGAGCCGAATTCTTTTCTCCTTGTCCTAGTCTGGACCGGGGATAGAGAGAAGGCTGGGAATTTGGAGTGGAAAATAAGTTGGAGCAGGTGGAGGTCAGGAAGAGGGTGAATGCTTAAAGGCTGGGAGCCCAGGAAAGCACTTCCTCTGGGTGCTAAGGAAGCAGCAATGGAGAGAGAGGATCACGAGTGGACTGGAGAGTCCTCTGGAAGGACTAGACACTGTGTTCACAGGGTGCTTGGGCACTGGACAGAGAGGGCTTCCAGATGGCATGACTTGATGCCTAGATTATGGCTGAAGGCCTGATGCTCCCTCCGCCCTTCATTGCTCCACCCACTACTTAGGTCAGTATTTATGTGTCCTGTACCTAGAGAGGCCCCTGGACTCACCACTGTCCCGGCTGTACTCTGCCTGTCCCGCCTTCCCCACCGCCCTCCCCACTGGCCAGTCCCCACGCCCACACACCCGAGGCTGCCTCATCTGGCACCGATTATCCCTGCTGCTGCCGCTGCCGCCGCTGCTGCTGCTGCTAAGCTCAGCTGCTGCCTCTATCTTGAGGGACCCCAGCGCCGCCCCCCAGCCATGCTGCCTGCTGCCACAGCCTCCCTCTTGGGGTTTCTCCTCACTGCATGGGCCCTGCTGCCTTTTGCCCAGGGCCAGACCCCGAACTACACCAGGTAGGTCTCTTGGCACCTTCCAGTTAGTTTGAGTTTCAAAAGCCAATTTCTGAGGGGTTATGTCTGTGGATCTTGTGGATTCTTTTGCTGACACAACACCCCCAAGATCTCCCACAGCACCTACACCTCTCTGGCCCCCGAGTCTGTCCTCTCTGCTGCAAGACCACTGTCTCTTGCAGGACACCACTGCTCCCCATTTCTTCAACCCCCTGTCCTCTGCCCTCTAAGCCTCCCCATTCACCTAGACCCTTCCCTCCCCACCCCCATGGAACCTGAGAGTCAAGACCTGAACTTGCCTGGTAGCTGGACATCTGGATTCCACGAAGGATTTAGAGATTATGGGAGAGAAGCAGGGGCAGCAAGTGGGAGACTTGGGAGCCAGATACTCAAGTAGTTAGCTGAAACAGGAGCAGAGCTCAGGGAGCCTGATCTCCAGGTTCAATTTCAGGGCCATCGCTGCTGCTTCTCCACACTCCCCCCCCCCCCCCCCCGCACAGCCTCGTGGCTGTGTCCACATCTGGAAGTAGTTAGGCAGCTGCTGTGGACTGCTTGCTGCTTGGCGGTGTGAGGGGGGAGGATAAGGAAGTGGGGCTGCGGAGGATTCCGGGAATTCCTGTCGGGGTTGGAGGCTGGGGCTGGGGGTTGGAGGTATAGCCAAGTTGCTGGCCCCACTTTTTCCTCCTCCTCTTCTCGAGTATTTCCCACCCCAATTCTGTCTTGGCTATCTGAGGCCATCCCAGATCCCTTAGGCCTGTCTCTCCCACCCCCCAGGCTTCCATCCATAGCCTCCCCATCCTCATTCCCCTATCCCAGTCTGTTCACTGCTCCCTCACCCGTGACTGACCCCTCTTATGTCCTCCAGACCTGTGTTCCTGTGTGGAGGGGATGTGACTGGAGAGTCAGGCTACGTGGCAAGTGAGAGTTTTCCCAACCACTACCCCCCCAGTAAGGAGTGCATCTGGACCATCACGGTGAGAAGGCCCCTCTGGTCACTACCCCTCGTCCAAGTCTCTTGCAAGGCCTGAATCCAGGCAGCCAAATGCCTTCCCCCGGTACCACCACTTCTTCCTGGGGAAGTCCAGGACCCCTCCCCTCTGGTCACTGGTGGCATCAGTGTCCACAACAATACGTGGCAGTGTCCTCACTCTTAACGGTTAATTCAAAGCCCGTTACTCCAATCCCAACGTCATTCCTGCCCCCTGCAAACTCTCCACAGACCTCAAGTCTTGTCCTCTGCACAAGCCACAAGCCTGAGGCAGAGTCCAGGCCCTCTGCTCTCCACCCTGACGGGGTCCCTTCGTGCTCAGACCCAAGTTTCTCTAGGAAATGCTTGGGGAAAGGGAAGTGCCCTCCCCTGAATTGTTTATGACCTGACTCTGTGGGTCCCCACCGCTGTCTCTGCAATCAGGTCCCTGAAGGGCAGACTGTGTCCCTCTCCTTCCGAGTTTTTGACCTGGAACTACACCCTGCCTGCCGTTATGATGCTCTGGAGGTCTTTGCCGGGTCTGGAACCTCAGGCCAGCGGCTTGGACGCTTCTGCGGGACCTTCCGGCCAGCGCCCATAGTCGCCCCTGGCAACCAGGTGACCCTGAAGATGACAGCAGACGAGGGCACAGGAGGACGAGGCTTCCTGCTCTGGTACAGCGGGCGGGCCACCTCGGGCACTGGTGAGACCTCCCTCACCTTCGCCTTCCCCCTCTCCTGGCCCCACCCCGACACAAGCCCTGCCCCCAGCCCTAACCTCCCAGGTCCCCATTGCCTCCCTTTCCCTTTTGCCTCACTAACTGCCCCTCCAGTCCCTCCTCCCCGTCTTTTCTCCCCTCTCCTGCTCCCACCCACCCCCTCTTCCAGGCCCCACCCCAGGCGCAAGGCGGAAATGGGTCACCGACCCGCGGGTGGAATGGGCGGCCTGGGGTTACTGGGACGGTGAGTAACTGCCTGCCCCCGTCCGCAATCGGGCTCCCTCTGACTGGCGCGAGGGGTACCTCCAGGAAGGGGGACCAGGTTCCCCCGACCCGGAGCCCCCTTCACCCAGCCCGGGGCTCCCGATTGCGGTCCCATCACCCTTCCCTGGTGGCAGAAGTCTCCTCTAAAATGTTTAAGGCAAGGACCTCCCAAAGGGGCCTAGGAGGTTATGCCCCAATTTGAGGGAACCCTCACAGCGTGGGGACTCTCCAGCCTGCAAAGGGAGACTTCTCTGCCGGACGGGGGAGATGGGATCTACCAGGGGAAGAGGAACGGTGTGGCAGTGGGTCAGGGGGAGGGGCAAGAAGGGGCGTGTCTAGTCCATTCCTCCTCCCCCTTCCACAGCCAGCCTGGGCGCCAGGGGGTCCTAGACTTCCCTGAGCCTCGCTCCTCCTCTGCTAACCTACCCACCTCTTTCCTTACCCTCTTCTCACCCCCTCATCCTGAGACCCCGACATCGACCTTCCTGCACGAGCTCCCAGTCTAGAGCTCTTCTCAAGCTGACCGAGGGTCTCCACTGCCCCCCACCCCCACTCCTCTCTCCCCTCCCCAGAGCACCAATTTTGCGGGGGGCGGCTGGAGAAGGCCCAGGGAACCCTGACCACGCCCAACTGGCCCGAGTCTGATTACCCCCCGGGCATCAGCTGTTCCTGGCACATCATCGCGCCCCCAAACCAGGTACCGCGCCCCCAACCCAGGTACCGACCACCTGCCCGGGTTGTTCTAGGGGACCCGAGCAGCGTCCTCCAGCATGCAGCTAGCAAGAGCATCCGCTATGTCCTAAGCACTGAGCCTAGCTGGTGGGGAGCAAAAACACACCCAACGTGCTTGCATGCAAACAAAAAATGTAAAATTACACCGGGGACCAGCGAGGTATCTAATGCTGATAAACTGTGATGGTTTGTGCGGGGGGCGGGGGAAAAGGAGGAGAAGGAGGTGGAAGAGGCAGATTCTTGGTCTATTCCTGGAGAATGAGCCAGGACTTGACCTTGCCTACTATGGCAAGGGACGCCACTGCAGGGTTCTGGTGTATATGGGCCTCCAAGTTGCTACGATATGAATGCATTAAGAGGGGGGCGCGAAGGGATGTGAGAGGAGGCTGCTGCAACCACCCCTCAGTGGGTAGTAGGTGGAGGAGGTGAGAGGTACCGAGCAGCCTCTGCCCGCTGCCCTGCCATCAGGTGATCTCGCTGACCTTTGGGAAGTTTGACGTGGAGCCGGACACCTACTGCCGCTATGACTCAGTCAGCGTGTTCAACGGAGCCGTGAGCGATGACGCCAAGAGGCTGGGGAAGTTCTGCGGAGACACAGCCCCTGGGTGAGGGGGCGGGACCTGGGCGGGTGGCTGGGCCCCAGGTCTCCACCTCCCCAGGTGCCGGAGTCCAACTTTGCTGCCGTTGGGAGGGGTGGGGCTTAGCTGAAGCGGCGGAATCCGAACCCGCCAACCCCATACAGGTGGGTGGAGCAGGTAGGGTGCCAGGCTCTGCACTAGGCTGCGGTCTGTGGGTACAGAGACGAGTGGAGCCTACGACTACGAAGTCAGGAATCTAATGCAGCTAACCAGGGAGCAGAGGTTAAAACGCCACTGGCCTAGGTAGAGGCCAGGTGCAGGCCCTTGACGCCTCCCCCAATGCCCCACCGCTGCCCGCAGTCCCATCTCCTCCGAAGGGAATGAGCTCCTCGTCCAGTTCGTCTCGGACCTCAGCGTCACAGCCGATGGCTTCTCAGCCTCCTACAGGACCTTGCCACGGGGCGCCGCAAAAGAAGGGTCGGCCCGGAATCCAGGGGAGGATGCCAGGCCAAAACCCCCGCTCCTTGGCCCGGGCCCCAAGCCGGGAGCTGAGCCCAAAGTCAAGCCAGAACTCCCACCTGCGGAGAAACCAAAAGCCTCACCTGAGGCTGAGGCAACCCCCGTGGGCTCTGGTAGGTGTGGGAAGGGGAAGGACGGGGACACAGACTGATAGCAGGTGGGGATAGCAGATCAAAGGGTTCTTCCCTGAGTGCATTCATTCATTTGTACAACACTCACTGGTGCCACCCGTGCTAATAACGGGTGCTGGGCCCCACAGCTGAGTAGAACTCTGAACAAATTCAAATCAGTGAGGCTGTTATAGGGAAAGTAGTCCTTCCTACCTTCTGGGTAGGTCACCCTCCACAAACAATGCCACCTCCCACTCCTAGATACACCTGGTGTCACCTGCCCAAAGCAGTGCCGGAGAACAGGCACCTTGCAGAGCAACTTTTGTACCAGCAACCTGGGTAAGAAGCCTCATTCACATACTCTGCTCTTCCAGCTCCTCTAACTTCCCCTTCTGTCCCCAAAGTGCCCCTCCTCTGGTTCCAACCCTACCCTTGCCTCCTGTCTCCTGACCACTCACCCTCACTCTCCCACAGTGGTGACCGGAACAGTCAAGTCCATGGTTAGGGGCCCAGGGGAAGGCCTCACTGTCACTGTCAGTCTCCTTAGTGCTTACAAAACCGGGGGCCTGGACCTGCCCTCTGCACCCACAGACACCTCCTTGAAGTTTTATGTGCCCTGCAAGCAGTGTCCCCCCATGAAGAAAGGTAATAGGGATGTGGGGTAGAGGGGGGGGAGGGGTGTTTGGCCTCGTGGAAATGATAAGGTGGAAATTTCTGAGGGGCTTGGATGAGAATGTACATCTACAAGTTAGTTATAAAACATGATCTCTCAATCCCTCTTTCCCTGCCCCCCAGGAGCCAGTTATCTGCTGATGGGCCAGGTAGAAGAGAACAGAGGTCCTGTCCTCCCTCCAGATAGCTTCGTGGTTCTCTACCGGCCCAACCAGGACCAGATCCTCACCAACCTCAGCAAGAGGAGGTGCCCCTCCCAGCCTGTTCGGGCTGCTAGGTCCCAGACCTGAAACCCAGGCCAGCCTCGCACCTTGGCTCTAGGGACTCATTTTTTATCCAAATAAATGTTCCTTTACTGAGGAAGGGGCCACATACCCATTTCTTTGGTTTTGGTGCCCATCTTGGGGATTTATATTCATTCATTCATTAAACTTCAACAGACATTTACTATACAGAATCATCTTTTAAGAACCTAAGTTGGATCTTGTCACCCCTTTGCTCAGAATTCCCCCACAGGCAAACACGCACACAATGGTAACCATTTAGAGATGAGGGATATGTTAATGAGCTTGACTGTAGTAATCTTTTCACAATGTATACAAACCATCAAGTTGTAGACCTTAAATATACACAAGTTCTATGTTAAAGATATCTCAAAGCTGTTAAAAAGAAACTTTATATAAGCACTCTCCTATAGTTTTCCATCAGTCGCAGAATAAAATCCGAAGTCCTACTGTGGGCTCCAAGGCTCTAGATGATTTGCATGCTTCATCTCCCCTCCTCTTGCCTTCCTTAAGCCCACTATTCCCGTCACACTGGCTCCTTGACCATTTCTGGTACATTGGCTTTTGCCTGTGCTATTCCCCCTATTTGGAATTCAGTTGCATAGAGGGCTCATGGCTCAATTCGTAACTTCAGTCACATCTCAGCTCAAAGTTCATTCTAGTCATTTGTACATTCCAAATCGCATGCGCTGATTTAGGCCCCAAAAGTACAACAAAATAAAGTCCCTGTTCTTGTGGAGCAGAGATAAACAGTAAAATAAACATAAGGACAAGAAACTCTATGAATGCTATGAAGAAAACAAAGCGTGGTTGAGAGGACAGACAAGGGAAATTCTACATTTGATAGGGCGCACAGGGAAGGCTCTCCAGTAAGATCGACCTTGTCTTTGCTCCACTGCTAACCAATTGTGTGGCCTGTGGGTAGACTGTACACCTGGCTGAAGTTTCCTTGTCTGTGAGAGTTGAAGATTTGGAGTGATTATTTAAGTGGCAGGGTTGGTAAGTCTTAATTCCCTGTGCAAATGTGAGTGATTTCAGAGTGCCATGCAGGAAGGAGAGAATCGGGAGAGGAACACAGGACTGAGACGCGAGTCCAACTGGGAGCAACCTCCAACTAGTACTGCGGGAAACGGCCTGGGTTGCTGCAGAGGCTTCTAGGAGAGCCTGGGATTGAAATGGAGAAAGAAGGCTTCTTTGTGGGCCGGGATTCTAGCGACGTGGACGGTCGCAGAGCGCGGAGGAAGAAACAGCCCCCTCTCACGCTCGTCCGGGTCTCCCCATGGCTAGAGTTCTAGATAGAGACACCCGTAGTTTTCTGTCACTAGGATCCTGTCAATCCCCTCTTAAACGTACCAATCGCCTTATATTTATGGCGGAAACGAGGCCGCCCTGGCCAATGACAGAAGCCGTATGACGGAAGTGCCGAAACAGTCTTTTGGGCAGATGGCAGCCTAGGTCTGGTCACAAATTTGATTGGCAGGTGCTGTCACCAGGAGGTGAACCTTGTAGCACCAGCGGCGGATCGGAGGCGGAAGCCCAAAAGAGTGCGGGCCTGAGCTCAGGAAGGTGTCGGAGGCACAGATAAGGTCTCTATGGGGCAAGCAGCGGACAGGGAAGCTCCTGAGGAGACCGTTGCCGCAGGCGGAGTCTGGCCCGAGAAAAGGGGCGGAACCCCGGGCTCCCGGAAGGGGTGGGTCCTGGTGGAGCGGGCTTCTGGAAATGTGCAGCCAGACCTAGAGATAAAGCGGGAGCTGGAAGCCGCAGGGGGCGGGGTTTACTGGGTGGGCGTGACTATCCAGGTGGGGCTTGGGGCGGGGCCTAAAGGGAAGGGGCGCTGCTGAAAAGGGGAGGGTTTCAGAGACCAGGGCCTGGTCTACGGGAGCCTGATCTAGTAGAGTTCCAAGGCGGCGGCGGTGGCGGCATCAGTCCATAATGGCCCCACGATCTCATCCATTCCCTTTCGCCCCTCCCGTCTCCCAGCTCTAGACTCCAGGCCCTGTCCCCCGAGCTCAGCCCTCCGATGTCCCACCGCCCAGAGCCTGCATGCGCCGCAGGGCGCCCCAAGACCAAGAGCTGGTGGGTCCAGGAGCTCCTGGGCGAGGGTCCCGGGGCACTCTTTCTCCCTCGGGACCCGTTGTCCCGGTCCTCGTCTTTCCCCCGGATCTAGTATTCAGGGCGGACCAACGGAGCGGACCCAGGCAGCTGCTGACCCTCTATAACCCCACGGGAGCTGCGCTTCGCTTCCGAGGTGAAGGGATGGGCACCTCCTGCTAAGAGTCTGGGGGTTGGTGGCAGGATATGGGGGGCCTGTGTGGGCTGGACAAGTGAGACGAATATGGGCAGATGTCCGTCCTTGGTGTACTGGGAGAGTCATGAGGAGACCTGGGAGTAGAAGGCAAGGGGACTCTAGTGTGCCTTCATGGGAAAGGCTTGTGTAGGGTCTCCGAGGCAATAGTCTGTCTCTCTGTGCCTTTATCCCCCAGTCCTGTGCACAGCTCCTGCCAAATACACAGTGTTTGACGCAGAAGGATACGTGAAGCCTCAGTCCTGCATTGACATGTGAGTTGGAAGGGTGGGGAAGCCAGAGGCCACTGCTACTTTTCTCTGAATAACTGAGCAGTGGTCTAAGGTCTCAGATCTGGTCCTCTTTAACCCTTTTCCCTCCACCCTCCATCTGCAACCCTCTGGGAAAGTTTCCTGGGAGGGTGGGGCCTGGATCCTCTTGGATCACTGCCTTTCACTTCCTCTTAATGGGCCTCTCTTCTATCTTGGGACCAGTGTGATTCGCCACGTGGCCCCCATTGCCAGCCACTATGATGTCCAGGACCGATTCCGAATTGAGCTGTCTGAGGAGGGAGCCGAGGGCCGAGTGGTGGGGCGCAAGGACATCACCTCGGTTCTGAGGGCCCCAGCCTACCCCCTTGAACTTCAGGGACAGCCTGACCCAATGCCCCACCCAGGGCCTCCTTCCCGGACAGCACCACCCACGGCCAGACACCTCCCTGAGAGTGAGTTGGGGGATGGGAATTCTTGAGTTGTGTAGCGAGGGAAGACCCAGCATTATCCTAGAGATGAGCTCAGTTGGAGTTGCAGAGGTGTTCTGATGGACTCTTTTGCTTTTTGTTGGAAACATTCTAGTTGAGATTTTATATCAGGTTAGGGAATAAGCAGATTTTGCAGTTTCCCTGGTTTCTGGCTTCTATTTAGATGGAAAAGTTCTTCCTTAGCTTTAACTTCAGCACTTTCTATCATATGCCAGCTCAGTTCAGTTCCATAAGAAACCTGTACTGAGCAATTATGCCACACCAAGTTGTATGCTGGGTCTGGAAGATGGAGTTTCCTGTCTGACAGATATGTACACAGAAGCCAGTAATCAGGAAGAATAAAGGGAGAAAAAAATATACTGAGGGACCAGAGGAGAGAGAGTTTCTGTGGCTGTGGAGATGAGGCTCCAGGGAGGAGAGGACGCTTGCAGTGTGCTCCTAGAGGGCAATAAAAAGTGTCCACACCTCCTCCCTAGAGGACCGTGGGTTGGGAGGAGTTGGGGCTGGAGCTTCTGACAAGCCTTGTTTCCCAGAATCCCACCCACAACTGGCCACCAGCTCCTTCCTCCTCTTCTTGCTGACGGGCATAGTCTCTGTGGCCTTCCTGCTGCTCCCACTCCAGGATGAACTCGGCAGCCAGCTGCCCCAAATCCTGCACGTCTCCCTGGGACAAAAATTGGTGGCAGCCTACATCTTGGGTAAGCACAGTAGTGGCGAGGGAATCTGGGCCCCAGAGAAAGAGGGGCGGGGACTGGGAAGACAGCTTCCAGAGCTCCAGTGCTGCTAAAAAAACCTTGCTCTTTCTTTCGCCCCTCTGCAGGCCTTCTCACCATGGTCTTCCTCCGGACCTGAGTCCCCTGCTCAGCCTCTACCTGGGGAGGAACATGGATGAGAGACAGCCACTGTGATGCTCATACCTTGCCTCAACTCCTACTCCTTTTTTAATGCCACTCTTTTCACCCCTGACAAAAAAATACCCAGGGATTTGTATTCATTTTCCAAGTTGAATAAAATAAATTTGCAAAATTAAACTGAGAAATGTAGGGAACATGCCCTTTCTTTGTACTGCTTTTCCTGCAGTTCCTCCTCCTCCCATCCCCAGAGAACCCAGGCACATGGGCCAGGATTTAAAGCACCTGGGTTCTTATTCTGGAGCTGCACCAAAAAAATCGTGACCTTGAACAAGTCCTTGAACTTCTCTGAGTGTCAGTTTCTACCTGCTAAGTGAAGAAATTGAAAAAGTTAGTTATTTACCCTTACCGCCCCCTACCCCTGCCTCTTTGGCAACTTTGTTCTCTATCTAATGGGCCTGCTTTTGTTTTGTTTATTCATTTGTTTTGATTGTTAGATTCCACATACATGTGAAATACAGTATTTGTCTTTGTCTTTGACTTATTTCACTTAGCATAATGCCTTTTGTGTCCACCCATACTTTCACAAATGGCAAGGTTTCATTTTTCATGACTGAGTAATACTCCAGTGTGTGTGTGTGTGTGTGTGTGTGTGTGTGTGTGTGTGTGATGTCTTCTTTAACCACTCATCTACTGATGGACACCTGGGTTACTTCCATATCCTGGTTATTGTAAAGAATGCCAAAATGAATATCAGGTACATATATCTTTTCAAATTATTGTTTTTTAAAAAAGTATTTATTTTCAGAGAGAAGAGAAGGGAGGGAGAATGAGAGGGAGAGAAACAAGTGGTTGCCTCTTGCAGGTCCCCAACTGGGGACCTGGCCTGCAACCCAGGCATGTGCCCTGACCAGGAGTTGAACCAGAGACCTTTCAGTTCGCAGGCCCGTGCTCAGTCCACTGAGCCACACCAACCAGGGCTATTCTTTTCGTCAGATAAATACCCAGAAATGGTATTGCTGGGTCATATGGAGCTCTATTTTTAATTTTTTGAGGAATCTTCATACTTTTCACATAGTGACTGTACCAAGTTACAATCTCAGGGACAGTTGATTCTTAAGATACCCTTTAGCCCTATAAAATAGGATCCTGTCTCACCCTGGCTGGTGTAGCTCAGTAGATTGAGTGTGGGCCTGCAAATCAGAGGGTCACTGGTTCGATTCCCAGTCAGGGCACATGCCTGGGTTGCAGGCTAGGTCCCCAGTGGGGGGGCATGTGACAAGCAACCACACATTGATGCTTCTCTCCCTCTCTTTCTCCTTCCCTTTCCCTCTCTTGAAAAATAAATAAAATATTTTTTTAAAAGAATCCTGTCCCTATGCCAACATATCTAAGCTAAAAAGAATAAAAAACACCACCTGCTGTAGAGCTCAAGTCTCGCTGTTTCGCCAGGGCCGCCTGGATAACTCCAATCCCCAGAATCCCCTTCTGTCTTTTTGTTCCTTTATCTGCTTTTATTTTGTCTCTTCCTTTGACTTCAAGTTGTGTGGGTCAGAAACACCAACGTTCCTGAAGATGGGGGAAAATAGCATTCCCTGACATAACCTTAACTTAGCAAGGCAGCAGACATGAAGGCACAGTAAGAGAGCAGGCTCCTCAAAAGGCAGGCCTCGAGCCCTCCTACAGATGCAGGGAGGGGGAGGAAAGGGAAAGGGGCATCCGGCAACACTAGCCGATTGTTGATTGGAGACAAAAATCAGCAAGATACCATTAAGAGAGACCCAGTCTGTTATGTTGCTGGAAGATTATCAGTTGTTTCAGCTTTACTCTGGGGGTCTTGGGAACTGCCCCACTGCCCAGAGAGTCTTGTTCCTCCCACAGCTAGAGCTGGCCCCAGTGGGATGTGGCCCTGCTAGTGTGCAGAGAATGGCTCTGCAGCCTGCGTCAGGAAGCACGAGAGGGTTCTTACCATGGCCCAGCGACCCCCTCAGCTTTCATACTGGGCTGGCCATACCCAGGTCCCCAAAATGGATTTGAGGTATCAGACGCTGATGATCCTGCTGGTATTGGATGTGAAAAGGCCTGTTGCTGGTGGGATCAAGAAGGTTTTCTGGGACACAGCTGTAGAATTGCAAGGAGCTTGGGAAACAGACTTTTATTTGAGCAATTTTTTAAAGAAAACAGCTCAGTGAATTGAGCGCAGGCTGTGAACCAAAGGGTCGCGGTTCGATTCCCAGTCAGGGCACATGCCTGGGTTGTGGGCCAGGGCCCCAGTGGGGGCCATGTGAGAAGCAACCACACATTGATGTTTCTCTCCCTCTAAATTCTCCTTCCCTTCCCCTCTCTCTAAAAATAAAGAAATAAAATATTTAAAAAAAAAAGAAAAGAAAACAGTACTTGCCGAAGTTCAAGTGTGTGTGTGTATTAGTTTTCTGTAGCTATTTTGAGAATTTATCACTAATTCAGTGCCTTAGAACAACACAAATTAATTCTATAGTTCTGTGAGTCCAAAATCCAAAAAGCATCTTCTGAGGTTAAAAATCAGTGTGTCAGCAGGGCTGCCTTCCTTCTGGAGGCACCAGGGAGGATGTTTCCTTGCCTTTTCTAGCTTTTAGAGGCCATCTGCATACCTTGGCTTGTGGCCTCTTCCTCCATCTTTCAAGCCAGGGGTGAAAATAACAAATGATCATTGTTTAAAAATCACTTAAAAAAAACAACTAGGAGTGTAACATTTTAAATCTCTGACACACCCTCTGCTTTTGTCGTCATATCTACTTTATCTGTGATCTTCCTGCTTTCTTTTACAAGGACACTCCTTGTGTTAGCTTGCTAGGGCTGCCACAGACTGAGTGGCTTAAATGACAGAAATTTATTTCTTCACAGTTCTGGAGGCTGGAAGTCCAAGATCAAGGAGTTGGCAGGTGTAATTTCTCCCAAAGCCTCTCTCCTTGACTTGCAGATAACCACCTTCTTGCCACGTCCTCCCACAGCCTTTCCTCTGTGTGCGCGCATCCCTGGTGGCTATGTGTCCAGCCTCCCCGTCTTATAAGGACACCAGCCAGACTGGAGTAGGACTGACCTTAATGGCCTTGTTTTAACTGAATTGCCTCTTTAAAGGCACTATGTCCAAATACAAACATTCTGAGGTATTAGGGGTTAGAGCTTCAACATAGAGGTTTGGGGGGCACATAATTCAGCCCATAATACTCCCCATCTCAAGATCCTACACTTAATAACATCTGAAAATCCTTGTTGTTGTATAAAGTAACGTTCATTCAGTTTTGGGGGATTGGGACGTGGACCTCTTTGCCCAGACCATTATTCTGTCTACTACTGGTTGCAAAAGGACAAGGTGAAGAATGGCTGAAAAGCCACTTTAGAAGGTTTGTTTTGGACTGTGTGTCTCAGGGAAGCAAACAGCCTGAGGAGGGTTCTGATCCCAGTTCAGTCTCCTGAGATCTCACCGAGCCAGGCTCAGGGGGCTAGGGTGAGGGCAGTTTCATCCTGAAACCCAAGCCACAGACTAAGAGGTCTTCGTGTCCCACATCCTGAGGATGTGGATAGGACTTCTCATGCCATACTGGGAGTAACAGAGGACTGAGGAGCCCGAGAGGCAGGCCCTGGGGTTTCTGCAGCTGCCCTGGGCGTGACAGCCAGGGCCACAGCCTGCTGAGAGCAAGATGAAAGGTAGAGTGGTGCCTGCAACCCTTGTAGTTCTCTGCCCTCCTGCAGCTCCTGGGATGAAGATTGGCCACAGGGGACCCTGGCAGAAAGAGGTCCCAGGCTGGGCCAATCTAATGGGTGTTTGAGCACTGCAGTGTCCCAAGGCCCCGTGCTCAGAAGGGAGTCCTGTGTTTGGGGTTAATGCTCTATGGTCACTGTCTTGAAATTCTTAGTGATTCTACCTTTTAATTTATGTTTTAGAAGTAGTCTGATGGGACAGGGGAGCATGTGCTAGAGTCCTGCCTCCCCTGGATGGGTTCTTAACTTCTAGATTCCTGCTCCCACCAGGTAACGGTTGCTACCCTCCTCCCCCAGCAGAAGCCAGGGTGTAGGCACAGGGAGGGTCCAGGTCTAGGTCAGGGTCAGGTACATCTGTACCAAGTTGTGGGGCAGAACCCTACGTGCCTATGGGGATCTGCACCCGAGTGCTTCCCTATCTGAGAGATACGGACACTAAATAGCAAATAAAAAAACACTAACACAGGTTGGGTGACTGTGGAAGAAAATGGCTTTGGGGGTGCTTTTTGAACAAGAAGCCCTGCATTTCTGTTTTGCACCAGAACTTACACCACGTGTGGCCTGTCCCCGGCCCCAGGAGAAGGTACAGAGTGAGCACCCCATCCCAAGGCGGTGTTTAGAGAAAGGGCACTACCGATTTCCTTAGACAGATTCCTTCCTTAATAATGAAACATCTTAGAGTTTTCCCCACGGAGACAGCATTCCCACTTGCATCCTCCCCAGCCCCTTCTACTTAAGACCTGGGGAAGGTCTTAAGTAATGGATGCTTGGGTGGGTTGAGGGTGAAGAAGCATAAAGGTGTTTATGAACAACAGATGTCCAGGTGGTTTATTGAAGTTTAAACTCCAGCCCCTCTTACCAAACACCACCTGTTAGCCATAAGGTCCCAGCCATCTCTCCCACCAAGATGGCTTCCCAGAGCCTAGGAAACTTTCCAGAGTGGTCCCTAGTTGTGAGGGACCCAGCTCGTGAAGAGCAAGGGGCTGTGACTGATGGAGCGGATCAGCCAACTGATTAGCTGTATTACGGTCCCTTTTGGAAGGCATTGGTCATCTGCTCCTACACTGTAGAGCCAAAGGTGTGTGGGTATTTTACCTTGGACCCCTAGGGAGAACAGAAGAGCTAATGAAAAATGGGTCAGCAATGAGTGTTGCACAGTCACCCAGAAATCACTCAAGTGGGAAGAGCAGGAGCCTCTGGGCCTGGGGCAGGGGCATGTGACCCTCCCCCTTCAGAAGTTATTATCTATGTTCCAGACGTCCCCGCTGAGTGCGTTGGCGGCCCCCTGCAGCGTCCAGGTGAGCAGGGCCAGCTGGCGCCTGAAGCGGCTCTCCTGGAAGCCCAGGCCAGGCATCGCCCCGGAGGAGGCAGCCCCCAGGGCCCCAGAACCGCTGGAACGCAGCAGCCGCACGTGGTCCAGCAGAGCGCCCAACGTGTGATCTCCGCGGCCCAGGAAGATGTGGCGGAACGGGGAGTCGGCTGGTGACACATACTGGGACAGGAAGTAGAACTCCACCTGCGCAGAGATGGCAATCGAATGGAGGGTCGGGCTTTGGCCCTGAGTGAAGGCCTGAACACCCATTCCAAACCGACATTGGAACCTAGTACCAGCTTAATAAACACAATAGAGCAGTTTAAGCCCCACCTCCCTTTGGCTACCCAATCAGGAGTGGCCACTTTGTACGTCACTAGTATCCTAGAAGGAATCGTCTTCCAGCTGTGTTTTGGGTCGAACCCCTTTCTTTTCTTCCCTTAAACCTCCACATCTGCATTTCCGTCTCCCCAGCTTTCCCTTCTCACCATTCACTTCCCTGCGTAGAACGTCAGAGAACAACCTGTGGCCCTGCTGTCCCTAACTGTCTCACACCCTGATGTCTGCCTCACCTCTGCCAATGTCCATAGTCACAAGTCAAAGGTCAAGGGGACAGCCCAGTCCTAACGAAGTGCCTGACTCTGTCCTCACCCTCTGCCTCAGATTCTGTTTGTCTGTCCTGAGATGGCCTTGCTCCTACCCCAGTTCTCCTCGCACCTTTCCGCCAGCCTCCCTGTTTCCTTCTGCTCCCCCTGAGGGCAGGCCCACGGTTTAACGCCCACCTTCTGCTCTTCTCTTTACCTACAGTCCAATGGCTTTCAAATCTGGCTGCATATTAGAATCACTAGGGGAAGATATTTAAGATATTACTACTGCCTTAGCACTACCCAGGAAAATCAGTCTCCAAGGGTGGTCTCACACCCTCATGTCTTCTTAAGGCCTCATTCATTCAAAAGCCCATCCATGTCCTTAATTTCAACCAGGACCTTGTGGGGACAGCTGGCAATTCTACTTGGTAAATCATTTACTAGAATCCTGCCTCCAGCCTCCTGGGCCTCCTCACTGGGGCAGGGGGCCCCTGGACACAGCCTTACACATGTGGGCACCAACTTCTTCCCAAACTTGACCCGTGCACCCACACTCCCTCGTAAACACCATGGTCTTCCTCAGATGCCAGGCTCTCAGCCTCAATGGTGAGTGTGAGTGGGGTGAGCACAGACTTTGGAGTCAGACTGCCTGGTTCCTACCACTTACTGAGATCTCAGATACATTACTCAGCCCATCAGAGCCTCGGTTTCCGTGTACAACACTAGCAACCTCACAGAATTTGGGGGACTCCAGAGAAAGTTAAGCCCTGGCACATGGTAGCCCTTAATAAGCGGCAACTGCCGTGATTCTCCTCTTCTCTCAACACCTAGTCTGTCCATTTTACTTCCAAATGTCTCACATCAGTGCAGCAGCCTCACCCACGGGTGGCACACGCTACCACCTGCCACCGTCACCCAGAGCTGACATCATTGTCTCTTCAGGCCATTCACAACTCTGGCCAAATCCTTCCTGACACTCCACTTTGCTCACTTACCTCCCTGCTCAAAAACACCTTCCTTGATGCCCAGACCCTAAAAAATCCATTCTTATCCTAATATTTCAGGCTCCCCGTAGTTGGCCCCTAACTCGCCCTCTGGCGCTCCTCTCCCCTCAGCTCCTTCACAGGGCCTCCGTCCGGGCTGTGCTGGTTCACACGCTGCTTACAAGGAAGGTCAGGCCCCACTTCACTGCTTCATCCTTATTCTCAGGCTCTCCGCCCTAAAACATCCTTTTCATTTTGCGCCAACTCAAGTTCTGTCTGTCACTCAAGACCCATGTCAGAGTCTAAAGCAGGGGTCTAAAAGCAAACTTTTTCTGCAAAAAACCAGAGAGTAATCATTTTAGGCGTCCCAGAAATAATGTTTCTGTTGCAACTACTCAACTCTGCTGCTGTAGCATGAAAGCAGCTGTAGACAATATAAAAACCCATGAGCATGGCTGTGTTGCAATAAAACATTATTTACAAAAAGGCAGGCCAAATTTGGCCCTCTGGCTGTAGCTTACCAACCCCTGGTCTAGCGCCACGAAGTGCCCTGGGTCTGGCCTCCCCTTGTGTTGTAGGTTCTGAAATACCGAGTCTTTCCTTTCCAGTCTGAGTCTGAATCCCTTGATCCCTTACACACAGATGCTTTTATCTCTTGGGGGGGAACTCAGGGGTGAAGTAGCATAGCGGGGTGTCTTTTTGTGTTCCTAGAGTCTGGCACAGCAGGAATTGAAGCAAGATCTGTGAGTGAGGGTGAACCATGCCCAATCTCTTGTCTCACCACAGGGTCACAGTCTCAGTGGAGGGGACAAAGGGAAGGGGAGAAGGAAGAAGAGGACACTGAGGAGAGGAGAATGAGAGACCAGAAGAAAGAAGCAAGTACGAAAGAGCAAGAGGGATGGCTCTGTGAACAGAAGGAATGAGTGATGTCAAGGGGAATGGGCAGGAACCCAAGCAGGAAAAGTGAACGGGGAGAAAGGACACGAACCTGCAAGGGGCAGATTTGTTCTCCCAAAACCTGTGCATGTGAACACTGTGGGTTCCCTGCTCACCCCATAGTCAGTGAGGATAGTCCTGCTATAATTTTGCCCTATAGGCTTTTCCCCACTCTCACAGTCCTTCCCTATTCGTTTCCTGGGACAGAGGGTTGCCACGTTGAGTTCTTCGGGTGAGGACGTGGAAGGAAGAGGAGGGGTTGGAACTGGAGGTGGGGCGCAGATAGCAAAGTACTAAAGCTAAGCAGAACAGATTGCTCAGGGAATAAGATCTAGTTTAACTTTCACGTGACACCTCCTCCAAGCAACCTTTCTGGGTTTCACACGTCCCATTTTCAGAAGGAAGAGAGCTCTCCACGCTATGAGTTTAACACTTTCGCATTTCCAGTGCCATAACCCTGTGCCTCTTGTACGGTAGACCACTGTGGGCATGCTTTTTCTCTCCAGGGTGGTGGGGAAGCAGTATGGGGGACTCTGTGTGTGTGTGGGGGTGTGTATGTTGGGGTGGCAGTGACCCAGTCCTGACATGATGGCCAGGTGACTGTTGCCAAGAGACTGGCCCTCCCCGTCCGTTTCAACACTTTATGGGGCCTTCCTCAGTGGTCACTCCAGCCTGGCCTGTGAGCAGCGTGCGTCTAGAACTGGGAATGCCCCAGGACAGCCATCGAGAGAACGTAGGGAGAGGGGTAAGGAGCAGAGAGAGGAAGGGGCTGGTGCTAACGGAGGTTGGGGATGGGGGAAGGGTAAAGGCAGATGGGGGAAGGGTAAAGGCGGGGCCTCACCCGCATGATGCGAACGTTGTACATGCGCATCAGCCTCTCATCGCTGCTCTCAGAGCTGTAGATTTCCTTCCGCAGCTTCTCCGCCGCCCGGATGTAATCTCCCCGGGCAGAGTACACCCACTGGAGGGTCAGTCCGCGGGCCTGAGGGCAGAGGCATGGGTTGGGGCAAGAGGCAGGAGCCAGGACCCAGCCCAGGATGGAGGTCAAGGGGCTGGGGGCCGGGCTGGGTCGGACAGGAGTAAGAAGGTATAAGGGGACCGAATGCTGGGGCCGAATGGAGAGGGAAGACCTGTGTGGTTGGGGGTGGGGAGGCAGATCCGGGAGGCTTGGGAGGGGCTTAGGAGACTGGGGCAGGAGTAAAGGGGCCAGGTTGCCAGAGGGGACCTAGCCCCACCCCTCCTAGGAGAGCAGGGGTGGGAGGGACCAGACGGCCTGGCCTGGGCAACGCTTTAAGGGGATATAGTGCCCCCCAACCCTAGAAGGCGTGAGTAGGGTTGGCATCTTGGACCTTGAGGTCCCCAGAGAACTCATTGAGGTTGCCGATGTGCCTGAGGACCACGTCCCCATAGCGGCCGAAGTCGAGGGGCAGCAGGTGATCGTGACTGAGCCGGATGAGGAGTAGCCCTGCAAGCTGGGCCACAGCCTGGGCCACCGCTGGCAGACGGCCCCGCAGCGCCTTGTGCAGGTTTTCATACGTGTCGTCCTTCGTGTGCAGAAACGGGTATGCCTGGCCATCCTGCAGGGACAGAGGGTGCTGGCGCAGGGGCATGGTGCGGACAGGCTGAGGGGCTGCTGCTCTTGGGCGGGGCCAGGGAGTCTCACCTCCACGAAGGAGAACTCGATGGCAGGAACCCCCGCAAAAGCAGTGAAGGAATAGGCACTGCTGTCCATCCGCAGTGGCTGGATCCTGGGGTTGGGCGGCAGGTTAGAGTGCTCTGTGGGTTCAGGCTCCTCCCACATCGTCCCCAGCTTTCCTCCCTCCCGCCTTGTCCTAACTTACACCTCTGCGTCCCAGCTCTGATTGTTGAACAGCACCTGCTCGTAAAGGGTCTGCCCGCTGTGGTTAGGAGAGTCCACCTGCGGGCAGGGTTGGGGACACGGTCAGGCCTCGGCCACCCCTCGACCAGCTTCCTTCCATTCCCTGCTCCTGGCTAGACTCTTGCCTGCTTTATGATGTTCTCAATGAGGCTGATCAGAAGGGGGCTGGTCTTGGCATGGAACTTGTCATCCCCTGCAGAGGAGGAGGCCAAGGTCAGGGCTTGATCCCAAGGGGTGCACCTGAGGGGGTCCAGATGGCGGCATTGCCCCTGCTCACCCAGTACGGCGTTGTCCAGGCTCACGTAGACTACGGCTTTCAGGTGCAGCAGGCTGAGGTAGCCCTGTGGGTTAGGCGAATGGAATATGAAGCCCCTCCCCACATCTCCCCACTGCCTACCTACCTGCCCAGGACCCCTCATTACCTCCAGCCACTCCGTGGAGCCCACACTCCCAAAGTCACCTCCATCCCAGCTGATGAAGAGAAGACTTCTTCGAGGCCGGAAGCCTGGGGACAAAGCAGGGAGGGAGGGTGGGCTCAACTGGGGGCCAAGCAAAGACCCCTTCTTTGTCTTCCTCTGTCTGGGTCCTCCAGGGTCTCCTTCCCTCTCATCAAGCATCCAGCCCAGCCCATCTCACCTGGTCTGCTCAGACTCAGCTCCAACAGCAATGGAGACAGCTTACACATGGGGCCTCCTGTTTCACCTGCCCTCAGACCCTGGACTGTTACTACTTTCACGTTTAGAAGAGGAAATTGGGACGCAGTCACTTTCCCAGGGCCATGTATGACGTGAGTGGCCAGGTTTAGAGCCCAGGTCTGAGCGGCCACACTCTAGCCTGTGCCGCTGATTGCCTCTCTGCCCCATCCTGACTCAGGCCACAGCCCTGGCTGCCCGGCCCAGGCCCTGACCTTACCGTTGCTCACCATGGAGGAGAAGGTCCGCACCAGCTCCAGCAGTATGGCGGTCCCCACAGCAGACTTGGCTGCTCCAGGGCCCCACGCATCCCTCTGGGCCCCGATGACAACGTAGTGATCTGGGGGAGGGGATGTTGGGGTCCACCTGTTACACTGGCAGTACCCAGAGGCTTCTCCCTCCACCCTGGAAGGGTGGGTGCTCACGGGACCTTAATGGCATTTCTCCAGGCCCCCAACCAGTCTCTTTTTCAGCCCCTCACACGTCTGCACCCCCTGCTGTAACTCAAGAGAGTGCCCCTCCTCCCCTTGGCCCTGCCTGGATGGTCTGTTCCTTAGTGGGGTGCGCAGGGTCATTCCTGACTCCATTATCTCCCAGATCAGCCATGTCTTGCTGTTTGCCAGGTGTTCCCCTTTTAAATCTCTCTACCCTTTCTCTGTCCCTGCTCCAACCACCAGCATCCTCACCTGAGCCCGTCACCAGACTCCCTTTGCCACTCCTTCAGTGGTTATCGGTACCACATTCTACTTCACAGGTTGTTCCTGTGACCCCATTCATCAGCTCAACCACTTTGAGTGAGGAACCAGTTTGATTCCCCACTGCCATCTGCATCTATGCTTGCAAGGCTCATCTATATGACCTGACCTCCCTTTCATGCTATAACGTCACCCAGCTTATGCTTATTCACCTCCAGTGCTAGACAAATCACAACTGCAAAATGGCCCATTCTGTCTTGGCCACGTTGGACCTTGAAATCTCACTACTACCCTCTTCAGTTTCAGTTCAGCCCGAACTTGCCAGACCCTCCACTTCAGCCAAAGTCACCTCCCTCCTCTGGGCCTCATCTCTGGTCAGGGTTTATAAGCAGCTCCCCTGCCCACAGACTGAGCAAGCAAACACACCTGGCTCTGATCGGCCCTCAATGCAGCCGAAGATGTTGCTGATGGGAGTGGAAGCCCTGTGGTTGTTGACCCCTAGGAGCAGGCCTGGCCCAGGGCCCAGGCGATAAGGGGAGCCTGGGAGCCGCCCCTGCCATTCCTGTGGGGCCACGGGACCGTCAGTCTTCCTGGAGAGGTGTGGGGCAGAAAGGGTTGGGAGGAGAAGACAGGCTCAGGCTACAGAAGAGTCCAAAGCCCACTCGTCCCTCCTCCTCCCACCATCTGGCTCCTGCTCTCTGCCTCTGCACCCTGCCTGAGGGGGGCAGTGCAGTCAGGGCTGCCTTGAGCAGTGGTGCAGGCTGCGTCCTTCTCAAGGGTGCCCGGTGAGGTGTGTATGATATCAGCAGGAGCTCCACTCACCAAACGATGGGCCCTGGCAAGAGGCAGTGCCCCCTCAGGAGAGCCACCTTCTTCTAGTTCACCCAAAGGCAATTTGTGGACTTGCCTCCTCTCCTGGTCCCCACACGCCCCTCACCTCAGCAGGAGGGAGGCAATGTCCGCACTGATGGGCTGGGCTGGGATGCTCGGAAGGCCTGAGGACTGGACTGGCGGGAACTGGGTTTGGTTGAAGGAAGGGAAGCCAGGTGTGTAGGGGTCCCCAGTTCCCAGGTGCACCTGTGAGGTGAGGGATGTCCACTCTGAAACTGTGGGCTAGGCTCTCAAAAAGTGTGCCAGCCTCATCCCGGGCCAGAAGGTGCAGCCCTGGGGCCTTAGGAAAGCACTGCCAGCTCCCCCCCGACTTACGTGTCCGTACACAGCCCGTCCACTGGACAGGCCTGGCTTGTGTGGGTCCTGGGAGAAGTCAGCTGGGTCGGGATATAGGAGAACTCCTCCCGCCCCAAAGTCCTGGGCGCTGGCCACCTAGGGAAGGAAGGGGCTAAAGGACTCTTTCTCCCAGAGAAAACATAAGGGCAGGAAAAGCAAGTAAAAGTAAAATGATACACCCTTTGATCTGCAGTTGTAGATCCAGAGAGGTTGCGGGCACCTGGCCCGCATCTTCGCGCCCTCCCACAGTGCCTTGGCAGCCTCAGACCCCACAGTACCCAGTATTTCCCCGTGTTTCTGTTCCCCGTTCAGGACCTCCTGATTTTGTTCGCGCCAGTGCTGTCTTACAACCCACTTGGTTCCGTTCTTTTCTCCCTCAGCCTCCTAGACGCTTCCCACGTGCCTCTATCCGATTCTGGGGTTCCCCAGCCTGCACCCTCCCCGCTGCGATCCATTCTCCCCTCTCCCGACCCCCAACCAGGGACCCTCACCTTCTGGGCAAAGCTGATCACCCCCAAGCGCACCAGCAGGAGGCGCCCTGCGGGCTCCACACCCTGGGCCCGCAGGTGCTGCAGGTCCTCTGACCGCCCGTAGTGGGCGTACACCAGCTGTCCCTGAGGATGAGAAGGTCTGTCAGGCGTGCTCAAGGCATCCCTCCTCTGCCTCGAAGGAAAGGGGGGTGTGGCAGGAGGCGCTCACCGTGGCGTTGCCCGTGGCGCTGTAGGGACAGTAGACGTCCGGGTCCTCCAGCGGCAGCTGCTCCCCGGGCCTCCCGGCCTCATCGACCCAGTGCAG
>PVKM010008779.1:0-38323 GCA_004027735.1 Carollia perspicillata
GGGATAGCCACACTTTTTCAGGGATGCATAAGTATATACTAACCAACGCTCCCTGAAGCCACGAGAGAGGAGGCAGCAGATGTGGAGGCTGAGGGGTTTTGGGGGGGCTGGTGCCACTGCATCTTGGGACAGAGCAGGCCAACATGGGCCCAGGGCTGAGGGACAGCAGATGCATTCCTACCAAGGGAGATCCAGCTGTGCAGACAGGAACATGTGCCAGGAAGTCAGACAGCCAAGAAACTGTGAGTGCCAGCACTGTCACTTACCAGCTTCGGGGCCATGCTGTTTTGTCTCATTTTCCCTTTCTATGAATTTTAGATACTAATTTCTACCTTGCAGGATGACCTCAGAATGAGAGAGCATTTGTATATAAAGGGAACAGTATAGTCCCTGGAATACTATACCTAATCAATAAATGGTTGCTGATGTCTATACGATGATAATGTGTATTCTTATTCAGAAATAATTAGCATGCCTTTGGGAATGCCTGAGACTTCTATGCACATTTCAGGGATTCTAATTGAAAATCAGGAGGATTTCAGAGCAAAGGTATTGGACAGTTTGCTGTGCACACCTGGGTGCTTGGCCAGCAAAAGGCCACTTAGCAGGAGATGTGTCCCTCTGTAGCAACTGATTAGAGAAAAGTGCTTGGTTGATTGTTGCATTAAGACTGCAGTGAACAGGGAAGCCCTGAAATGGCCTCCTTCCTTTCCTGGGCTGTTTTCCAGATCTGATGAGTAGAAATTTATCTGCTTGCATCACTCAAGCATTGCCTTGTGTGTTAAATTCTGCATGTGTGTGCCTGAAAGGGTGTCTGTAGGGACTTTAGTGTCTGTATATGTGTGTATATGCATGCATATACCTGTGTATTACTTATTTAGTGTGTTGGCAAATATTTCATTTTCCTCTGATCTTGGATACCTGGTTGCCCCTGGCAACTGTATGCTTGAATCTGCCAGTGACCTAGCACTTCCTGAGGCATATTTGGTCACATATCCCCTCTTTCAGATCCTTGCCATTGGCCATTGCAAATTCTTCCATCAGGAGTTTGTCTTGCTGTGGAAAGAACCTCTTCTCTGTCTGGAGCTCGGCACCCAATATCAAGTTCAGAGGTGAGAGAATAAAAGCTAGCAGGAGGATCTGATATCATTGACAATTGTGCTTCCTTTGTCGACTATTAGTTCACCTGGTTTATCTGAAATGTGTGCACTTCTTCCAAAAGTAACCTAACTACATACCAGGGAGGTGGGAAAAAAGAAAAAATTAAAAGTATTGGAATAGGTAGTTGTTACCTAACTGGAGTTGCCTGGTATGAAGGGTGAGTATAATGAGAATCAAGCACAATTCCATTCATTAAAAGCAACTATGGGTATGAAATAAAATAATGGTTTAGTTGTAGCAAACATTTGCTACAAATGTTACAATAGGAACACAAATACTCTCTCTTTTATTATGTCCAAATCAAGGAAAGGTCAGTTCAGATTTTTTGGAGCTTTATCGAATCTTGTGTTGTCAAAGCTAGGAGCACAGAACAAGGCTTTTGTTAAGATATAGGTGTTAATCTGGGAGCATGTACCTTTGGGAGAGAAAGATGAGTTTCTCAAGGATCTTTACTCAGAATGATGGCAGAGGCCCATGAGTAAGGAACCCTTTAGCCTTAGAAGCATAAGTTCACCCATGGATACAAGATCTCCATGGGAATTTGCCCATATCTGTACCTATTAAATGAGAGGGCATAGGCCATAGAGTGTTTTTACCCCCCTTCTTTCATGTGTCCTTGGTCTTCTTTCAGTGCTTGAAAAGATACACTTGGGTATGGAATTTGTGTCACTTTGGTAAGATTTGGAAGGATTTAGAATTTAGGAACAGGGTAGCTTTTCCTTTAGAAAACACAGTCCTGCCCTAACTGGTATGCCTTAGTTGGTTGGGTGTCATTCCACAACGTGAAAGATCACTTCACTGGTTTGATTCTCTGTCAGGGCACATGACTGGGTTATAGGTTTGGTCCCTGGGCAGGACACATGTGGGAGGCAAACAATCAATATTTAACTCTCACATTGATGTTTCTCCCTCTATCTTTACCCCTCCCTTCCCCTCTCTCTAAAAAGAAATAAATAAAAATCTTTAATAGTAATAAAAGGAAACATAGCCCTTTGGGAGTCCCATTAAGATTCATCTGTCTCTTCAGATAATCTGGAAATGTCTGTCAGTTCCCACACCCCCAGCCTTTGGAGTTTGTCCCCAGCATTGAAGAAGTCTCTCATTGGTCCAGGGATGGAGGGATAAGGGGTGGACACTCTATTTTCACTTCCTGGAAGCTGAGATCTTGATCGTGAAAACCACACTCCTCAAGTTAGTCCTACTTGACCCAAAGATGACAGTGGAGTTGTTTTTCCTATGAAGGCTGAGAAGTCAGAGGGGATCCTTGTGATGCAAAAGGTAGAGCTGGGAGCATATGAATCTGGGACTCCAGAGACCAGGCTGGTGATCAGGGACTATAGAGATGACTGGGAATATGGGAGTCCGTTGCACAATGGTACCCAAGACCCTCTGAGAGCCAAATGCTAAGAAGCCAAGTTGTGCATCCTTAAATAAAGACAGCCACTCCCTTAAGGCTGAAGCCTAAGCACAGAGAGGCAACTTATTTTAGGTCTACGTGAGTGTAGAGATGAGAGAAGAAACGAAATTAGCTAACACTTAAAAGGAGTTCATTCCACAAGGCCATGTGAACACTTCTCTGTGTAGTGCAGCCAATTCTAACCTAGGAGATTTCCAAGAACTCACATGTTCAAGGAAACTGTTAGGTTAGCCAAAAATTAGAATTGTTTCTCAGCATGTCCTCACATAGCCCCCGATCAATGTGAAGGACTCTGGATATCAAGGATGAGGAGGGCATGCCTCCACCTCAAAGCATATCTGAGACCCACTTGATCAGCACAGTTTCACTCATGACTGCCCACACCAATGGGACAGAATGCAGCTCCTGGCCAGAGCATGCAGGAACAAGCAGCTAGCATTTCTTCACCCCAGAGAAGAAGAGGGTAGGGAGCAAAGTCAAGTTTTATTATTAAACAACTTTAATCCAAATGCTGATTATTATTTGCAGTGTCTGAAGGCACAAAATATACCTATAGTGTATGGAATAGTCTAAACAGAGTTATAAATCCAAAGAGCAAAGCATGAAAAAAATGATACATTCTGAGCTGAGACAGAAATCTGAGTTGGGAAGATTTTTTTTTCTAGAGAACTTGCTTGAATATTAATCATTTTCCCTCATGCCAAGGTTACGAAAAATTTTTAAATAACATAAACATGGTGAAGGGTCACACCATGAGAGATGCTCACTTACTCGTTTGCTCTTTCTCTCTTTCTCTCTCTCTCTCTCTCTCTCTCTCTCTCTCACACACACACACATACACACATGACATGCACCATCTCCCTCCTTTCCCGGACACCCATTCTAAGCAAAGCTGTCCAAGAAAACATCCATGATACTCCCCAAAGACAGGTCATCTCGGGGGGAAAACAGACTTGGGTGTGAGATAAGGCAGTGAGACCACAATCTGATTAAAAAAATAGATATATATGAAAAATGACCATCCAGGGCAGAGCCCCCAAAGTGCTGATGGAAAGAAAATGGAGGCTGATCTTCCTCAGTGTAACGACCGCTTCCCTGGACATCACTGAGAGCATGCACCCAGCTTCTGTCTTTACTCACTCTGACTAGAGAAATGTCAGTCAGTGCATCTCCTGGTAGCACTGATATCAGGCCATTCTTAGCATCCAGAGATAAATAGCATAATTATAAACACTCTCCTCCCCAGGGCGCTTTCAGCTGACTTTGTGATGCAGCCATTCCTTACTGCTCAATCATGTCATTCAGGACTTCAGGGAAGAAATCAATCCTGGACTAGTTATCATCCTCATAAATACATCTCTGGAGTAACTCTACAAGGCTATTGGAAAGGCAATTAATAGGACTTTATATTTCTCCACAACCACAGACCCAGGCTCTCATCTCCCTGATTCCTGCTGGAGAGGGAGCCCCACCCCTCGGTGCCAGCTGTAGGCTGCATGCACCATTCTGGCAGGGGAGGAGAGCAGAATCACCTTAGTCTGCAGGAGAAGAAATGAAGTGATACAGCTAAGATCACTCAACTTACTCTGCTCCTAGTGGTGTTTTCTCTGATTCTACAGTTTAATTGTCCCAGAAAGGGCAATAGAGGGAGGCAGACTGTCAGGTTATCCTAACTTTAAGAAGCAGAGTTTCCCAGCAGTTTCACCAGCTCAGCGATAAGCCTGGGAATCTCAGAGACTATAAGATGCTCTCAGCCAGGAGGGCCCCTACTAAGAGCTGTATCATGGCTTGTAGGCTTCTGGAGTTTAAGAGAGATGGCAAAGCAGGAAATGAGGATGCATGCTGGGTTCTGGCTCTGTTTGGCAGACTATCTTCAGGGTTCAATACCCAGAGATATCCTTTTATTTTGGGGGTTTACTTCCCTGGCAGCTGAGAGTTACTTGTCCTCACATTGCATAAAGTTATGCTGTTCATTCTCTAAGAACCAAGGCTCCTTCCCACCTGAATGCACCTGGTCCATTTTATCATTCCCAGCCCTTGCCATCTCCTAGAGCATTAGTCTGCTTACCTAGGGCCCTCTGTCCACTCCAACAGCATCCTTTTACCTAAAACCACAAAGCTTATACTCCTTGCATCTATGACCACACTTCCCTCTCTCACCTGGGACCATGGTACCAAACACAAAAGTGTGCTCTCCCTCTACCTGGCCTCTCCTCCCACTACCTCACTTGGTCTACCCACCATACCTTGAATTTCCCTGTGCTACAAATCTTTCACCAGGCCAAACCCATCTCTGCCCTGCCCTTTTCAAGGCAATGTCAGGGCCTGCCCCACTTCTCTCGTATTCTATCACTTGATTCTTCTAATTAGGAAAATGAAGTAAAAAACAAGGCCAATAGTAGAGCATGTTGGCATCAAAGCCCTCAGAGACCATCACCTCAGTATGGGCACTTCTCTTAGGCCCACAGCACACTGTGACACACAGTGGGGTGACCAATGGGACTGCCCTGTGTCCCAGGAGCCTCCTATAGCAGTGACCCAGTGGCCCAGGCCAATGCTGGTCAAGACTCACCGTTTATCTACCCAAGAGGACTAAAAGCAGAACAAGGGGTCAGGAGTGGAGGAAAGTAGGAGGAAACCATGGACACTACAGCAAGCAGCATTTGGGGTTCCTTTAAAGGGACCTGCTCCTCACTTTCCCTTCTCCCAGCAGGAAGGGGCTCCTTATCTGATCACCCCTCCTGCCCTCAGAAAGGCTCAGGAACAGGGGGCTTCTTTGGCACTTCAGAATGATCACAAGTAATTTGCCTTTTTATTCATATAGAACAAAATTTACAAAGCCATTCATACAGTTTTTGTGTTTTTTTACTGACTTCGAAAATTGGGAATATTCAAAATACACTTTTACCCCACTCCATTCTGTCATTATTTACAGGTATGTACAAGAAAAATGAAAGTCTCTGTGTGTGTGGTTTGTGTTGTTTCCGTGTATTAAAAAGCTCTGCTGGTCGGGTGGGCGGATGGGCGGGCAGGAGGGTGGGCAGCGTGGTCAGATGGAGGTGCCATGGGAGGTGTCCAAGGCCTCTGGAAGGACGCCTCCAGGCACAGGCTGGAAGGACATGGGGATGGGGGTCTTCACCGGGCTCTGGCGGAACAGCCCCCCGTTGGGCGACCTGTGTTTGCACTGCATGGAGGGCATGGTGGCCGAACTGCTCAGTGGCAGTGGCAGGTTGCTGCTGGGCCCTGATGAGAGTGTCCGGCTGGTGCCATGGCTACTTTGCTCAGGCAGGAAGGTGCTGACTGAGAGCTGGGTGTTCTGGTACTCCCGTGTTGGCTCCAAGGCCTGGCTGGGAGCCAGACCCCCCATCTCCAAGGCCGAGAGCTCAATAGATGCTGGGGAAATCTGCTTGTGGGCAATATCTTCATCCATTAGACTGTTCATACGCCGATGAACCTGCTCCAGATTCACTTCTTTGTCCTGGAGGGAAAGCACAGGAAGGTCAGGCTGAGCCCTATCATGATCCTAGGCTGGCTATCTACAACTCTCGAGGCCTGGAGACCCTAGGTATCTTTGGCTGGTTAGACAGCGGGTGAGCATGCTCCCATTCCTCCCATCTCTCCCATCTCCCCTCAGCTGTGTCCAGCCCTCAGCTACCTGGGACTAGCAGCCAAGGACACTGCCCCTAGGGAGCAAGAATTCCACCAGCCAGCTTTGGCAGTATGTGCTTCCCCTTCACACTCTGCTTCAAATCATTGCCTTCCCACCCAACAATCTTGGGAGAAGATGCATTGAAGAACTGGAAGACATAGGAGGAAGTTTACCTTCAGAGCAAAAGGGAATGATCCTTAAGCTCCTAATGTGCCCCATATGTTTGCCATTTAGAGTTTATAATGCCCAACAGCCTTGGTGTACTCATGCCCATCCTACACAAAGGAAGCTTGGATTCAGAAAGATAAATGAGTCCTCAGAGACATACCGCAGTGAGAGGCAGAGGTAGTGGCTGGAACCACAGGGGAGGTCCTGCCTCACTCTGAGGCTTGTTTTCTCCATGAATAAAATCTCCAAGGATGTCAGGGAGGGGCATGGCCCTGTTTAAAAGCTCAGGGGGCCTGGTTCCAGGATGAGGATGGGGATAGGGATGGGGGTGAGGAGTTGGGATGGGGGTGAGGAGTGCGGATGGTGAAAAAAGGGACTTCCCAGGGGTCAACTGACTTTTCTGGTAACATAAGGCCTTGGCTGTCAAGATGGCTATGGCCCTAACTCCTGTGTCTCTCCATACAATAAATGACATCAAGAAAATTGTTTTGTTTATTTATTTGCTTAAGAAAGAAAATAGAACAAATGTCATTCCTTTCAAATAACTTGATAATTTGTTGACAATGTCAAAATAAACCAAGGACATCACACTGCTTTAAAGCCCCTTAAAAACAAATACAATGGAATCTGCTTCCTCAGTTTCCCACAGTGAAGTGGGGCACAAGATCAGCTGCCCAGTGGAGGAGCTACAACAGTCCCTCAATGAGGCGTTGCAGACCTGTTTTCAGGCATCATGAGTGCTGACGTGCCAAGCAAGGTCAAAGTCATGCCTCCTGCCTGTACTTACCTGATGTCAAACTCCAAGAGAAATACCATGTCAAAGCCCAACTCAGATGAAACACCACAGGCTGTCTAATGTTGACACCCATACAGTGGAAAGAAGAGCCTGTCCACTGTCCACCTTGTAGAGTTGTTAGAAAAACCAAGAAATATGAAAGTCCTTAATGTGCTTTCAAAAGAAAACAAAAGAAGAAACCACACAAATCTAAGGACCATTCCAGTGGCTATTTGAGATCCTATAGGGCTGGAAGGAGAGTATTTACCCCAGGAAGTAGAAATCTTAAATGACTGACTTGAACTCCCTCTCACATGAGTGTACAATCATGTGACTGACCCCCATGAAGACTGAACCCAGCCTTTCTCAGGCAAAGAAGGTGCTTCTGCAGTTCATTCCTTGCTCCCAACACCCACTGGGGTGGATGAAACAGAACCACTGCTCTCTCCACACCTTTGTTGAGTTCATGACTAGAACAGAGAGCATGGCTTCCAGTGTGACACTTGCTGTTTTTTCCCAGAACCTCCCGTAGGACAAAAAAAAAAAAAAAAGATAACATTCCAGGCCAGGAGTAAACCTGAGAATAAGAAAGGCAACTAGTTTGAGGGTGGAAGAGACTATGGATATGGCTTGCTGTCATAGATGAAAATGACATCAGATATCATGGGCACATCTCTGTGGACAGAGCCAAGATTCCAGTGATCTGAAGTCCCACAGAGCAAAACTCTGCTAGTTGATGTTGAGAGACCATCCGTGAGTTGGGATCACATTTCGGTGGCAAGTGTCATGGGTAAAATTGGGGGAAGTGGCTAGGGACCACAAAACCCTTACATTGCCCAACTAAATATGATGCATGCAATGTCTTTCACTGACTCCTTCAACAGCTTGTAAAATATATAACAAAGCAAACTGAATTTCTCTTCTTAATTACGTTACAACATGGTTGATCCTTTTCTCTATGTAATATTTCTTCCATTTTATTTATGTTTGTTTTTATTCTTGCATGTGAAACTATTTCTAATAGTATTTTTAACTGTTATATTGAGTACTGGATGTTTCAGGGCCACTCACCATCAATTCACCCAATCTAAGAAAACTGTGGTTTATTTGTTTTGGGGAAATTACTTCCTCCCTCCTGGATACTCCTGAACTCTTATCAGAGTTCAAGTTGTCTGACCACCTGTAACCAAAAGGCAGGACCATGACCCAAGCAAAGACTGAATATGAATCCTGAACAAAATGATAAAGACACAGAAAGTAGCTGATGTTCCATCCATTACAGCAGTCATGCTTCAACAAACTTTCTCTTCCATGACCATCATCCTGGATCTCGCCTCCCAGCCGTCTGGACAAGCCTTGGCTCCTGCTTATTACCCAGCCTACTTCTCCTGCCTTCTCATGACTGCTGTGAGATCTGATAAGCTTATGATTTGGCTCCTTTATCTGCATTAGCCAAAGTCAGTACCACAGCTATGTTGGGAAATATTTGTATGTACAGACTGTTTTCATTTCAAAATGTGTGAAAGGCACAAGACTGAAACCAGAGATCCTTGAAGTTAGAGAAACTGAGAGATAATTTCAGATATCTTTGGGGTTTAATAATATAACCTTCCCTTCTCTTTGCAGCCAGGAAAGCTTGGAGAAGGCTGGACAAACAGAGTGCCTCTCTGGCACAGCCTTTCGTTTCTGTCAAAGGAAAACTGATGACCAAGTAAGTGGTCCTGGGATCATTGGGAAAACTAATTAGTTGCATAATCTTGCCTTTCCTCCTTTCTATTTTTCTTTCAGGGCTTTAAGGATTACATTGGATATGGAAAGAAGTCAAGTGTAAGAGCAGACTAACTTAAAGTGGGAGGCAAGTGTCTTACTTCTCGATGTGTCCGCTCTGGATTCTGGCATTTAGAAGAGAGGGCTTGGCCCTTTTTATTAGTCAAATGAGCACTGGGTCAGGACAGGTGTTCATGAGATGCTCCCTGTTTTGCTGAGACAGAAAAAGAAGAACTTCCGAACAAAGAAGACCACAGGGAGGCAGAGAGTTGAGAGCAGAGGAAAAGTGAAAGGAGCATCTCTACTGAATGCTAGGGGAACAAACATAAGGGAGCTTTGGGAGAAGACCCACCAACAGAAATTCTCTGAAAAATGTGAGCAAAGTAGATCTTCAAAATGAAATACTTCATTACTGAAGGGCGAGGAAGAGGAGGTTCGGTGGGGAGGAGAGGAGTATGATAAAGTAGTAGGGAACCAGCACCAATCTAGCATAATAATGATATTAGTGAGGAGTGAATCAGGTAACATCAAAGCTTCTAGAATAAAGACCAACCCAGAGCGTTGTTATGAAGATGGTACAATTACTCTAGAATTAGTATGCTTTGGAAGAAAGAGCTTGAATAAATAGTTTCATCAATCCATATATATTTTTCTTGCCTTAAATTAAGGGCAAATGAAGCAGTTCCAAGGACTGCAAAGTGTGCAGTGGGTATCAGCCCCAACTTGAGGTTATTTATTGGCCTGTAATCTGTCCATGTTAAGACAAAGAGAAAAAATATCCATGTCACTTGAACAAACTTTCAAGGGTTACCTTCCCACCTTGAATGGCAGTCAAGAATTCATCCTCTCTGTACCAATTGGACCTCATTCTATCAAAATTCTACTCCTGGTAGTAGCCCCAACACAAAGCAAACCCTAGAGGAAGAGGATGCCATCACAAGCTTCCTGCATTTGTTGTTTAATTGAACAAGAAAATAAGTGGAACTGTAGCAAACACCTCTGCATTCTCACTGGAAAACACATGCAGCCTGTTTCTGAGTCTCCCAACATACCCTCCATGCTGCCTGCTCCTGCCAGAGCCAGAGCTGCAGTGCAGAGAACTGGAGAAAACTACCTTGTTTGGAAACGCTGGGAGCACTGTCTTCTTGGATCACCTGGGGCCTCAGACTTAGCACACACTAAGTTATTTTTGGTGGCCCCCAGGCCAAAGAAAGAGGCTGAAATAATCTACCTACTCAAGGAAAGAGTGATCCAAATAATCAACTATATTTTAGAGAAAATGGGGCATTCTATTATATTATGCAAATTTAAATAATGAGCTTTTAAATGTGAACTACATCACTTTATACTCTCATTATCCCAAAGATTCAGTGTTCAGCCAAGTAATGACAGCTATAGAGAGATACTTGAAAACTTGCTCCTCCCTTCATTAATTTACTGTAGGTAACTAACCTAGTGAAATATCCCTGACCACAACATAAAATTTACTAATGGCATTAATCCATGAATCCAGCTGAATTCCAGCTCTGCATTTCTCACCTCATATTAAACATGACGACAGATGTACGAGCAGAGGTTACTGGGGACCCTTTCCCAGATGTTGTCTTGCAGAGAGATAAAGTTCTGCAATTAAGCCTCTGTTCACCAATGTGGAAACAACACAGTGTATTGGAAAACAGTAATTAACTAAACTATCATCTATGTAATAGCCAGGCACATGTGGGACCCGTTAGAATTGACTTTGTTTGGCATCCTATGGCTTCTACTTTAAGTTGGGCAAGAACAAAATGTATTGAGGGACTTCCCATCTGGGATGCTTATAGGAGGTGTCCTTGAGACCAACCAAGTGGTAAATGAAACCTAACAGCTGGGAGAAACACCATCAACATAATCTTCTTAAGTGTTGCTACAAAGACATTCCTGACCCCAAAGAGCTGGGCTGGGAGTCTGAGATTAATGTTGTGTAAGTGCAAAGAAGCTGAATGTTAGTTAAGCCAGTCAATGAAGTGGTCTCAGGGGATGCTGGGCAGTTTTTCAGAGCATGATGAGAAAAAGTTCTGATGGGCTCAACTACAGATTTTGTAGGGGAAGGCAATGAGAGGAGGGAACCAATGATTGTGACAGGTATACATGAGGTGAACCAAGGCTAGGGGTGAACAGTCTTGCTCAAGGTTACACAATTCCACAGTAAGTGGAGTGTCAGGATCAGAGCCAACATCTGCCCAGCTCCCAACCCTGGGCTGCACATTCCCAATCTCCCCTTGACAGGATGGTGTCAATGGGGATGGTAGACCAGTGTTTTCAACCTTGCCAAGACATCAAAGCACATCTGAAGCTTCTAGAAATTACAGTTGTCCAGATCTGCCTAATACAACCCTTTGGAGAATGGATCCCAAGCATCTGTACTTTGAAAAAGCCCCAGGATTAATGACCCCTGATGTGCAGCAAGAATTGAAAACCATTGATTCAGCTGCAATGATTTACACAACAATTTAACATTAATAATGTTTTCTTTATAGGCGCCTAGACTGGCTCATTCCTTCGATAAATACTTTCGAGCTCCTACTACCAGATGAGCTAATGTTCTTGGTAAAGCATCCATCTTGGTCCCTGGCACATGGAAGGTGCTCAATACTTCAGTTATATTCATCATCCCTCAACAAGAGATCCCACTGTTCCAGAGACTGGGCAAAGTGATGGGAATACAGAGGTGATAAGCACTAGCAAACCTAAAGCAGAGAGGTAGGTACAGCATCAGTGGCAATTTGGCATCACCCCTGGCATGAAGGCGGGGTATGGAGGTAGGCAGGGGAGGTTTTATGAAGGGGAGTCATATCTGAGCTGCTTGTGAGATAGATATGATGTATGACAAGGGTTAATGTGGCCTTCCTGGAAGGCCCTGGGCTAAGGGCATGAGTTTCCTCTCATGCTAAGTGGCCTGATATAAACAATGTAGCCACTGAGCCAGGCTTAGTTTTCAGAAGAGAAAAACTGGGGTTCAGTTTCTCTCTGGCATGGGGAAGAATCCTCAGTTACACTTTTCATTCTTGAAAACCTCTGAAAAAGTCTAAGAGGAAGCTCCTGCTCTTGTACATGCCTGATGGAAGGCCCAGGGACAGACACTTCCCTCATATTCCAGTTCTGCCCAGACCACTTTTGAGTCCCATTTTCCCAAGGGTGAGGAGGCCTCCCTCAAATGTTGTTGAAGAGACTTGAAGAGAGTTAAGAAAGTAACGTCATTTTCTTGGCATAGGGAAGGTGCACTAAAGATGTGACTGGTCATCTCTGCATCCCTTCCTGTACAACACAAGGTCCTTTAAGGGAGTAGCCCCTTGGCCACAATTCACCAAGCACATCCCATGGGACACGTGCTGCATATGGTACTTCACACACCTTCCCTCTTTGAATCCCAGGGGTACACTGTGAGTTTAGCATAAATGAAGAGAGAAAAGGAACCAGAGAGAAAAATCTCTATGTGGAGTTTAAAAAGCATCAGAGGCATGGAGGCAAGGAAGGGTGTAGAGTCAAAGAATGGGTCCCAGGATCAAATCTTCCCACAGAGAGCAAGCAGGCATGCAGACCAAGGCCAGCCCACTGGCCACAGGGAGGGGCCTGGCTGCTTCTCTGCCACTGCTGCCTGGCTACCATGGCCTCTGTCAATTCCTGTTTGCAATGGATGCAGGGGCCAGGGAGGGCAGGCAAGGCAGGAGGCAACGAGAACTCCAAGCTTCCAGCCAGTGATGGATGATTCATCCCTCAGTCCTCATGTCATCTCCCATTTGTGCAGTTCTCATCTTTATTTCATGAATATTTTATTCTGAGAGCAATGATTCTACTTCCCCCATAAATCTAGCAGGTGGCTCTTAACTGCATCTGCAGAGCTTGGTATGCTCACCTGCATCGGGTAACTATATAATCATATGATTCCTTAGAAAAAATATGAGCTCAAATCCACATGAGTATTAAGGGGCTGACTGCACATTACTACTCTTCCTCAAGCAGGTGTCTAAACTCTGAAGACTTCTGTACAGGCCATTAAATATGACTAGGACTCCAACCAAAGACAGGTTTCTGTCTCTTAATAAGTATGGCCAATGCCCCCAAAATAAAGCATCCTAAGATGAACCAGACACTCCCACCCAACTGAAAATTTTGCTCCATAAAACACAGCCAACCAGTAACGCAAAAGTCTGGATTAAATATCCTCATTATTTGTTCAAGTTTTTAAAGGTATTCTTCTAAAATCCTGTTGTTTCTACTGCTTTCCTGGTTCCTACTCCTTTTATAAGATCAAAACCCCTTGGCATCTAAGTCCTTCAGAGGAAGTCCCTGCTTCCACTCCAGCACCTTCCATACCTACCCTCTTGCTGGTGCTGACACTGCAGCCCCCAGAGCTCTGGGAGGTATGATGACTTTGTTTATCCCCACACTGTTCACCCTGCCTGCAAGGCAACTTCGTCTCATCCTAGGTTCTAGGATTTGTACAAATCCTTCAGCACTCAGCTCTAACAACCCCACCCCCAACAACTCATTACTAACCTGCATCCTACTCTTGATGGTCCCACCATGCCCAGGCTGGCTGCATGCCCCTCAACACTTGACAGAAGCCACTGTTCACTTCAGAGTGGCCCTGATCAGAAGGGCAGAGGGTGGCCCTCTGTCCCACCTGCCCATGTGGAGTGAGTCCCTGAGGACAGGACCTGTGTTCCTAAGGGCACATGTATTAAAGGAAGAAGAAGAGGGAGGGAGAAACTTCATTTGACAATCAGAAACCCTTAAAAACAGGAAAAGGATGGAATATTTCCCCCTTTTTCCCATACAACATCCAAAGGGGCTGAAGGAAAGGCAGCTACTGTGCTTTTCCAACCTGCTTCTTCATTCCTTCTCCTTTCTGTCTGGAAGCAGGTCAGCAGTGGCCTGGACAGGAAGTTGCATATTCTGTAAGCAGGACTGATACATTTTGTCCTCACTCCCATGCTGAGATCTCAGGCATATGTAGAAACCAGAATGGAAGACCACGTGCTTTCTGGTCAAGAGGGAGCTACTCCTTATTCTAGGCCATCCCTTGTCTCCTGGTCTTTCTCTGTCTCCCTCTCTTTTCACCTCTGCCTTCGATGTCTCTCTCTACCCCCCCACACACACCCAGACACACACTCAGACACACAGACACATACTCACAGACACACACATTCACACACTCACATGCTGACAGTTCATTCTGGGCTGTCCAGGCCAGGCCTGTCACTAAAGGCTAAGCTGGGGGACACGGCTGAAAGCAGACAAGTACTTCCAATAGAGGAAGGATGGCATCTCCCTGAGCCTGGCTCACAGAGAACATTCTGGAGGGCTGAGCCTGAGTCTCTTTCCCCTATGTCCCTACTCCACTACACCACCCCAGGATAGTATCTCCATGACAGTGCAGTGCTCACCCACCTAGAATTCTCTCTGGCTCCCTAGACCCAAGGGAAATTTGCACAAAGGAAAATGGGCTGGTGGCTTAGGTTTAAAAAAAAAAAAACATGGAGAGTGGGTACAATGTGAGCTGGTCCTCCCTGGTCCAACTGGGAGTGGTTCCAAGAGCACACCACTCACCTGCCCACTTCTGTGCTTATAGACCTGGGTGGGGAGAAGCAGGTGGTGAGAGTCTGTCCTCACCCCCAGCCCGACCAAGGCTCCATAACAGAGTAATGTATGGTACGTGGTCAGCCAGTCTCTCCAAGCGGCAGAGATGGTGGCCATGTCTCTGCTGCTTCTTTGGATTTGGCCCTGGTTACTTTACTGCCTCTTGTTTGAAATTTATACCTGTTTGTCTTCATGTAAGCTATGAATGAGCTGTGATTCTAGAAGTAGCCAAGGTACATATACCTGCAGTGACAGTCCTGTGATGGAGTGGCTGGGCTTATGCTACGATGCCCATGTACAAGTTTCTGATGGCAGAGAATCATTACAAACCACACTCCTCACCACTCTCCCTTAGAGGAGTTTTCTCCAGGGGGCCTTAATGAAGGCTTCATATTTTTAAAAAATGAGCCCAGAGAAAAGCAAAAACCCAATGAGAAGGAAGTATGAAGGGCAGAATCAGTTTGTGGTTGATACACACAGGAAGGAAAGTGTTCCTAAAACCTGAAGTCTGAACAGACTCACAATGTTCCCTGTGCAGGGTGTGCCTAATAGAAAGAGGGCAAGGCTAGGTCCTCCAAGGAGGAGCCAGAGAGGAAGGAAGGGACAATGGGAGGGGCAGGAGCTGGTTCCCACATGCTGAGGGCACAGGCCCTGTGGGCATTGGTGAGAAGCCAAAGAGAACCAGGAGGGAATGTGGTCTCCTTTCTTACCCTAAAGTGGGTCCCTCCACTTGAGGAGGAGGAGGCATAGGGGTAAGGCAGGGTGGTGAAGGGCTATCTGGTGCTGTTCATGCTATACCCACTCTATAGATAAAACCAGGACTTGTGTGGCCATGGCTGATGCCTTAACACTTTGTTCAAGCATGAAAACACCCCCTAAGTTTTTTCTTCTGGCTTTAAAATAAAAATAAAATGACACCACCTCCCAATATAAAAGACTGCTGCCTCCAGACAAGTGACTCAGGAAAATACTAATGGGAAGAAAACTACCCGTCAAGTAGCCCAATAGCACTGCCCAGCCTCTAGACTAGGGAGAAGCAGGACCCAGGGCACAGACCTCTTTGGGGGTCTCCTGGTGGCAACGGTTGCTGCTCCACCACAACTCTAGGGCAGCCACCAGGCAGGCGAGGAGGAGGCCAACAGCCAGGATGCAGAAGACACCAGCAAAGCTGTGCAGCTTGAGGGACTTGCCATCAGCCTGGGCATTGGCATGGCTGATAAGGTCGCAACGGCCTGTGTGCGGCCACCACTTCTGCTTAAGCACATCCAGGTCCCCGGTGTCTTGCAGCTCCAGGATTCTGAAAGATATAATCCACATGAGCCATGGGGATCTCAGCCCCTTTCCCACAACAGTGGCCCCACCAAAGACAATGCTGAACCACCATCGCAGCTCTCTGCCTCAGCTTTCCTCTCCACCCAATCCATTCTCCACTCTGCAGGCAGAATGCTTTTTCCAAAATCACATCAGGTTTTCTCACTCTCCTCCTCAAAAGCCTCTATGCCCTCTCCCACCCTGTCCCCCTGGCCAGGGATAAAGTCCAATAGCAAAACATGTAAGGATTCTTCACATGGGATCCTGGGGCACTCTCGGAGGATGAAATCAGGAAATACAGAAATGGATGAGACACATACTTAGGCTGTGGACTTAGGATGTTCATGCTTACAAAATGCTTCCTCTCAAACTTCAATACCTGTATCCTAAGTCTCTCCCACTAGGACTCACCAAATCATTCATTCATTTATTCGATTGAAGGAGCATCTCCATTGTACCAAGCATGATGTTCAACACTACTGTGCTTATGGTCTAGAGACACATATACAAACATGAAAACAATCAGACCATCAATGTGGAGACAGAGCTGTGGCCATACAATGAAATGAAGGTGGAGGGCTAGCATTGGGATGATGGCCTAAACTGGAGGCTTAGGGAAAACCTCATCAAGGAGGTGAGAGGAAAGTGTTAAGAAGTATTCTAAGTGCCTAACAAATCATATTCAACCCTTATGTCAACCCTTTGAGATGGTTACTTGCATTTTCCCATTTCTACAGAGAAGGAAATTGAGGCACAGAGAGGTGAAATACCTTTCCAAAGTACCTTTACAGTTGGTAGAAGGGTTAGCATTAAGTAAGGAGAAGGAAGAACCTTCTGGAGACTAGAACCACGTTTGAAATGAGATAAACGTTCAGCATGTCTGAGAAGCTAAAATGTGGCCAGTGAGACTGATGAGGGCTGTGGTGCATGAGGAGCACATTGGAGATGAAGACAAGGAAGCAGGTGGAACCAAGACAGATCACAGGCTCTGAGAGGGTGGAGCAAGTTTGAATTGTATCCTGAGTGCAAATGTGCAGCAACACCCACTGTTCCCATACTCCCCAAGTTAGTGGCAGTTTTCCTTTGTTGTGCTATTTTGAGGGCTCCCTCTATAATCCAGGAGTCTGAACAGCAAGCTAGTGGTAGCTTGTAGTCCCCAGGCTCCTCACACTCAAGCTCTTCTATTTGTGGGTGAGCATCTTTAAGCCCAATCTACGGTAATATATTCAGCTGACACCACTCTCTGAACCTCTCTGACCCCTCTGGGTTTATACAGTTTGAAAGTGGTGGTTCTTTATAACCAGGAGAAAGTCATTGTCAACTGCCCAGTTGAGCAGTCTCTGCCCTGGATCTGCATTGCAAGCCAGCTGTGATACAGGCGAGGCTGAATTCAATGCTCATGCACAAGCTATCATGAGTAGACGGGGAAGGTAATAGCCCGAGAGGGTTCCCTTGCCTGTCAGCATCATGGGTGCAGCATAGCATGGCCTCTCACTGGCTGGTATTACCCCAACTCAGTGTACAGAGTAGGTAGGCTTTGGAAGCACCGGATCTCAGTTTGCTGTCCTCAGATAAGTGACTTGTCCTGTTAACCTCAGCTTCCTCACCTTTGCCACAAAGACCCCGGTTTCCCAATAAGTGAGTAGATCCTTCAGGACATGGGCTGTGTGTTACTCTCTATGATTTCCCCTAACCAAGCACAATGGCTAGCATAACTTGGGCCATCCATTGGATGTTTGTTGTATCAATAATTATGTGAATTTATTAACTGAATATTAAAAATAAACCTGAACTGAAATGGGCATTGTGAGATAATAAGATAATGTCCATTAAGTGCCCAGGGTATAGATCAGTACAAAAGATTTAGAGTGTGGCTGTGCATGTAGAAGCTTGGCCCTTGAGATAAACACATGATTTACATGCTGTATTTGTGTGGTATGAGATCATGCTCAGTATGCAGCTGAGGCCAGAGATCTCTCACATGGCACTTCCCTTAATTAGCTGGGCAGCTGCAGTGTCCCGCTACCTCTGTGCTAAGGATGAGTTAGGGAAGCTACATATCTATATGTCCACTGGTCCATGCTGGCCATGGAGTCTCTGTTGGTAGATATGAGTAGGCTGGGCCTCTGAGCTGTTACAGCAACACCAAGCTGGATATACAGGACCTCAGGGCCTCTGAGAAGACTTTTGGCTGAAGTACTGGCTCACCATGGAGAACCAGCTGAGCTTCATGTTCATTGGACAGATTGTGCTCTGATGGACATCAGCTCATACCCAGATTCTGACATTGTACTAGCCATATTACCAACCCTCACCACTTGAGCTCTCTTATCACTAACATCTGAGATCACAATAAATGCACTTACCTTGCAGAATTATTGTGACAAAATGAAAGGAGGGAACACATGCCTACTGCTTAGCTAAAAATCATAAAAGCTGGTTAATAGTTGTGGTCTAGTAGCCATATTGACCAGCAGTCCTATTGGCTCAGTATTGATGAGAACATAGTGGGAACTCATGAATTTGCATTGTTTTAATTCTCATCAGAGCCTTCAAATAATTCTTACTGTGTCTGTTTTACCTATTGAAGACCTGGGGCTTAGAATATAGATGACTGGTCCACAGTTGCAGTTAGAAAGTAGCAAAGCTCCTCTTCAGAGCTGGGTCATGCTGACCTAAGAGGCCATGATCTTTCCAGAGCGTCAGGTGATAGTGCAGCCAGCCTGCCCTCTGAGAGTCAGATTCTGGCAGAGGGGATGATGAGACCGGCCAGAGCACACTGTGGGGCCAGATTCCCCTGTCCTGCTCATTGACTGCAGTGTCAGGCAGGCTGCTTCATTTTGCTGATGTGTCTCTTCTTCTGGCTCCTTATAATTGTAGGTATTCTTTATGCCCAATATTATTCCAGGGCAAATGTAAGGCATTTATATGAAAACATCAAGTAAAATAAAAACCAAACAAATCAAAAAGAAAATTTAAGTATGTAAGCAACAGAGGAAAGATAAAATGAGTCACAGGCACAGAATGATTCCTAGAATGAAGCTAAACCAATGGACAGCATAATGATCTATACTGCTTATGAGGGAGCCAGAGTGATAATAGCCACTTCCTGAAGCCAGTTTTTCTGCGTTCCAGACAGATATAATTGCAGGTGCTTTCCTTCAATCAATAGGTGTGGAGCCTGCTACACAATAGGTGCTCCATAAATGGGTATTAAGGTGCTAAACATTTATTGAATGCCTACTCTGCATGCCACAGTCCATAAATGGGGTATAGCTCTTAACCCCCACCATACACATAAGCCGTAGCCTATAGATCCTGTCCTTTGCCAAAGCAAGGGACCATAGGCAAATTTAGAGAAATAGCTTAGTTCCCAGGACTAAGGGAAAGAAGATAACAATTGTTCCAGACAAGACTGTGATCTGTTATTTACACAAGACCCTTTTTTCTGTTCGTGGTATGGAGCATTGATTTCTGGACCTGCAGCCTTGTTCCTCTCAGGCATGCCCCAGCTGGAGACAGCTCACAGTTCTGCAGGCACCAAACAACAGAGCCTCTTAAACAGCCATTGGCAACAGTCAATTGACAACCTGAGATCTGAGCATCCCCCCAAGTAGACACCCATGTGCCCAGGCTAGAGAAGCTGGTGCTTCCAGCCCAGAAGGGGCTGCAATATAGAGACAAATGACATAATTGAGGAGGCCAGCATAATCCACTGGCAACATTTACCTATAGTCATAGAACATATGGCCTTCTCGTTCAAGCAAAGAGTAACAAATTGCTTCCTGCCAGAATAACAAGGAAACTGAGGTAGCCACTTTAGTTTATGATGACCCCCTTGGGGCTAAGGGAGCAGTCTCTACTGGGAGAAATTTTTAATAGAACCTTGTGGTCAGCACATGGAGAGAAATGCACAGGCCTATTCCAGGGCAAGTCTGCTTCTCTGGGACCCCACACTCCCACACTGGTCCTGCTCCATTGCCCTCTAGAGGCACACAAAGGACATCAAGTTCCTTCTGCATCCAGCAGGTCTTAGATATTGGGGGTGAGCAACCACCCTCTCACCACTCATCTCCAGGTTGAGTATCCCCAGGTCCCCCCCGCAACATCGTTTGAGACCCCCACTGCCCTGACTCCATTGAATAATCCAGCCAAGAGGCAAGGCCTCTCCTTTCTCTGTGCATCAGGCTTTACTTCAGCAGACTTTCAGGAGATCTCTGAGCAGGGAGAGTGCACAGGGACTCCACACTTCCCTCCCTGGGGACCCTTGTGCTTCTGTGAGCTCTCTCCTAGGGCACATTAGCTACCTGCTGCTGCTGCCGCTGCTGCTGGTGCTGCTGCTGCACTGTTCCCCAAGCTCCCTGACCATCTGCTCCAGAGAGGTGCCCACAGGTTGATGGTCTGTGGAATGCACTGAGCCTCCTGTCTCAGAATGCAGGCTGAGGTAAACCTCAAGAACAGTAGTGTGTTATACATCTGGAGAGAAAGCATTCTTTCATCAATTGCCTCTAATCTGAGCAATTGATAAATCACTACTCCATCTTCTCTCTTGTCATCTCTCTCTGCTCCAGGGAGGAAAGGGAGGCACAGAATGTATACTTGATTAAAATCCAGAGAAAACACAAAAGCCTCATTTAACTTAATTAGTTCTATCCCTTTTCCCAGTTTTGCAAATGAGCCTCTGAATGAATGAGTTGGAGGCCCTCCTCCTTGGCCTTCCCTTGATGGGGCTTAGGCTCAAGTGCTCATGATAGAAGATCCCAGTAAAAATCTAGGAGGTAGAGGATGGAAGGTGGTAGACCTGACGCAACATGGGCAGAGCACTGGGGCTCAACAGACCTTCCTTCTGCTTCCAACTCTGACAGCAGCTGGCTGAGTCACCCCAGGTTAAACTGATGATCTCTAATGATGCCTGCCCCTCCAAACAGGTGACCCTCAGTGCTGGAATGTGTGCATTAATCAGGCAACTGGGGTTTACCCCTAAGCCTGACTACCCTCTGGGCCTTTTCTCTTCGACACCTCTGCCACATTTTGGGTTTTGGTGGAACAAGGCAGAGCCTGTCCTTATGGACACTTCTCTAAGCTCTATAGTTCTGCCCCCTTTACCCACCAGGATGTCACCTCACAGACATGTATAAGTGGTGGGCTTAAGGCTTAGATGTCCCTAGGAATTAGAGCTCCTGTTATCAGGCTGCTTCCTGGCAAAAGGCCACTGAGCTTACCCATGCTCTTCACTTCCACCCTCTCTGCTAAGGCCAGGTTACCTGGTCAAGGACCAAGGTAAACAACTGTGGCAGGAAACAGGGGTGGTTGATGACAGAATATTTTACTCAAGGGGCTAGGGATGTACTCACACCAGCAAATAACATGGGAAACTAAGTATAAGGCAACACAAGCCAGATGCACTGTATCAATTTCTGGTGGAGGGAATCCATGTACATCGTCTTAGGCTGGATACTTCTACATGTATAGCCCTCCTCCCCACTTTCACCAACATGCCTACCATTTGCTAGTAATAATTAGCAGGAAGCTGATCTAGGGAGAACCAGGATGAGGCATGTAGTGAGGGCCAGGCCCCTCTCTGCCCCAGCAGAGAGCATCTGTCCCCTTGTCTATGTACAGATAACTATGGAATCCATCTGCTTCTCTGACCTCCCTTTTTTCAAGTCTCCAAATTGACTCTTCCTATTTTGCATTTCTCTTAAGAAGTAGATAATGGTGGAAAGAAGGGACTAGTTAAAGAACATGTATGAGTGACCCATGGACATGGACAATAGTGTGGGAATTGATTGTGGAAGTGGGGGGCGGGATAGGCAGAGGAGAACAAAGGGGGGAAATTGGGACAATTGTAATAAAATAACAATAAAAAAATCTTAAAATAAAAATAAGTAATTACTGGGCCCTTGCCAGATTCAATTAATTATTCATTAATTTTAAATTACTGGGACTATCTAGCTATCCTTCTCATCCTCAGGCTACAGGTGTCATTTCCTCTGGGGAAGCCCTCCCTGCTCTTCTGGGTCTGATCAGATAGCCTCCTTCTTCCCCAGAATATCCTCTCTGTCACACTTACTGCTGACATCGCCTTCTCACATCACATTTCACAGCAAGACCATGCACCCTCATGGGAAGGGATCATATACTTCCTGCTGTGCAGCTCAGGACCTGGCACAGAACTAGTGGGGGTGAGAGAAGAATCAAGTACTGGCACATAGTCGGTGCTGAGGAAAAGGTGATAAATAGGCAAATTTGTGTTGGCTCTCATCTCCTAAGAGGAGGTCGTCCTCCCACATCAGCAGAGGGGGCTACCAGAGCTGTGTTGATGACTGTGCCTACCTCTGGGAGAAGAGGTCCCTGTAGGGGCTGCCATGCTGCAGGGCAATCCCGTAGCCCTTGCTGCTGACACTGTTGCTGATGACGGTCACAGAGCAGTCGTCGTCAGTCAGGGCTGCATACTCCACCACAGCCACATCCCACAGAAAGGCATAGTTCCCCTTCTTTGCCTGAAAGATGAAAGTTATCATGCAATCAGACAGGCCTGGCCTGCTGTATTAGTTTCAAGCAGTAAGGCATCTCAATGGTGAGATTTTAAGGGACCCCCCTAAATAGCTCCTCCTGCCCACCAGCCAGCACCAAAACCCTCCACCAATTTCCTGGTCTACAGATTCCACCACTGGTTGATACCGCTGACTGAGGTTAGACAGAAAAGCATGGGATGCTGCCACTAGCAGGCTCAGTGCAGCACATCTCACAGTGGCATGGACCTGTTTCTCAGGGTAGCAGGCTCACCTTGGAGACAACAAAAAGTCTGATCCCAGGGAACTGAGATTTTTCCAACCAGAGATTTGGGGGGAACATAATAGTATCCATTTAATATTGCTACACAAACCTGATCTGGGCTCTGCTTGGTGTGAACATAGGAGATAGTCCTAGGTTCAGTGGCCCAAAGTAGCTGCAACTAAATATCTAAATCAGGGCCTTATTATGCAAGAGGAAGACCCATTAAAGCACAGTCCTGATATTATGGTGCCAGGCTGAGTTTCTGCCATTTGCCTTTCACTGCCCACATAAGAGTATGCACATACAAAGGGACATAAAGGAAAGAACAAACAAATGGGACCTCATCAAATTAAAAAGCTTCTGCACGGCTAAAGAAAACAGCATTAAAATGAAAAGAGAACCAACTCTATGGGAAACATATTTGCCAATGACACCTCAAACAGGGTCTGATCTCCAAAATATATAAAGAATTCACACAACTCCACTGCAGGAAGAAAAAAAAAACATTAAAAAATGGGCAAAAGACTTGAACAGACACTTCTCCAAGGAGGATATACAGAGGGCCCGGAGACATATGAAAGGATGTTCAGCATCACTAGCCATCAGAGAGATGCAAACTAGAACCACAATGAGATAGCACTTCACACCAGTCAGAATGGCCATCATAAACAAATCAACAAACAAGTGTTGGTGAGGAGGTGGAGAAAAGGAAGCCCTAGTGTACTATTGGTGGGAATGCAGACTGGTACAGCCACTATGGAAAACAGTATGGAATTTCCTCAGAAAACTAAAAATGGAACTGCCTTTTGACCTGGCAACACCACTGCTGTGACTATACCCTAAGAACCCTGAAACACCAATTCAAAAGAACCTATGCACCCCAATATTCATAGCAGCACCATTTACAACAGCCTAGTGCTAGAAGCAACCTAAGTGCTCATCAGTAAATGAGCAGATTAAATATCTTGGTACATTACACAATGGAATACAATGCAGCAGAAAGAAAGAGGTAGCTTGTACCCTTTGCAACAACATGGATAGAACTGGAGAGCATTATGCTAAGTGAAATAAGCCAGGCGGTAAGGGACAAATACCATGAGAACTCATCTTTAAGTGGAACCTAATCAACAAAACAAACAACCAAGCAAAATGTAACCAGAGTCACTGAAATTCAGAACAATCTGAGAGTAACCAGAGGGGAGGTGGGAGGGAATAATGGGGGGAAGGGTTTTCAGGAATTACTACAAAGGACACATGGAAAAAACCAAGGGTCTGGGGGTGGAAACAAGGGAGGGAGGTAGGTTTGGTTGGGTTTGGGGGGCAGTGGCAGGGGGAAAATATGGACAACTATAATTGAACAACAATAAAATATTTTTAAAAAGGTATGCAAATACATACACACATGCACAAACACATACCTATACACACCTGCATGCACACATTTATATATACACATGTACACATGCACACATACACAGGACCAAGTTTTTGGTGTCACTGTTTCTGTGTCAATGCAATACTTGTAGATTATCCCTTTAGGAATTTGCCTGCAGCCACAGCTGAAGTCTCACTCCAGCACAACCATCCACAGCAGACATTCAATTCTATCCTGAGCCATTTTGTCTGGAGTTTGGACACTCAGAAAAAAATGTAAGCTGCTTTGCATTTTGGAAGGAGATGTAAACCAGAAATTGTCACTTGGCCAGCTTAAAATAGAGCACAGTATTCTTAATGCAGCAAAGTTTTTGGTTTTATTTCTACAGTGAGTAAACCTCTTCACCTTTTCCTTCCCTCCCACCATAGCTCCCACAGATCCTAGAGGACCTCAGTCTGGGGTTGGTGTCTGGACTGAAACATCTAGGCAACAAAAGGCTATGCTGGCAAGTCACCAGATTCACGGTGTTGTCAAGGGTGTGTTCCTGTCACCTTTCTTTATTCAGCTTTATGTCCACTGAGACTTTCCAAAGAGTACCATAGCTGCTTACATGAAGCTAGTCAAGATTTGACTTCCTTTGGGACCCAAAGTGCTGATTAGCCAACATAGCTCATTTTCTCATCACAAGTTTTCCATCAGAAGGATTTGTGAACAGAATGTGGCATCCCCAGCACAGGCTGCTCCTGGCCATTCATGCAATTTTGTCCAGTGACACACCTGTGCCACCTATTGACTTTCATCTCAGGAAGAAACTCAAGGATTATATCAAATTCTCATTCCTGGCCATCCAAATTTCAGAGGTCCCTAAAGGACTTTGACTCAGGTTGCAGAATTACACTCATCTCTCTTCCTCCACATGGGAAGATAACAGCCTTCAGAACATTTTCCTGCTGACAAATAAGTTTTCTCATGAAAAGATATACATTTTCCACTCTTAGTAACCAAGCTTCTCAGCAAAATGTTGACTTATGATCTAGTATTTGGCTTTAGTCTGACTTTGGAGCATTTTACATCCATGCTCACAATTCAACATGACAATCAGACATTGTTATTTGTGCAACTTCAAAAGGGCAAGTCATGCTGAAGGAAGGATTAAGATCAGGTTTCTTTCTGCCTTTCAAGTTATGTTCCACAAAGGAAAAGGAAATAAGCTGGACTAGATCAAGTGGAAACTGACTCTGACAAAAGCCTGGCATGGCCATTCTTATGCGGCTCTTGGATTTCTTCAAGTCTCAAGCATCTGTGGCTGCAGTTTGGGCTGACAGGTGAGTACAGTTGCATGAAGGAAGTTTCATTTATAGTCCTATCAGCCTGAGCTGAAAAGGCAGAAAACATATGGCATGGATACTGGCAATTTCTCAGTGGCAAATCCCTGCTAACTAGGAATGCAGCCAAGAAGAGAGGGGGGAAGTATTGGAGAAGTTCTCTTGTTGAAATGCTGATTGACCCCAGACCCACAATCTCATTTGTAAACAGGAACTAGATTTACTATTACAGTTCTTATGTGTGCTTCAAGAAGCATGTGGCAGATACCTAATCTCCCTGACAATGCCAGAACAGGGAGGACCCCGAGGGGCTGATATGCCACATCTTGTATGTGGGCCAAATCAGAAGCTCCAGCTCCAGTGGGGCTCTACTTTTATGAAACACTCTCCATCCCAACCTCCCTTCCTCACTTCCTCAGCATCCTAGAGCTTCCTAGGTCCTCCTCACTCTGCTCCAGGCTGAGTAAAATGCAGCACCAACACCCTCCCTGGGGTTCTCAAGTTCATCAGTTTCAAGTAAAACTTCCTGGACCTTGCACAGTCTCCCTGATCTTCTTGGTGTGTCACCGCCCTTGTGTGAGACAGAAGGCTTCTTAGATCTGATCATGTTCTCAGGAACATTTCAGACTCCGTCTCTAAGAAGTCCAAATACCCCACCCATCATGACCATATTGCATAGACCTTCTTTCCCCATTAAGAATAAGCTCTATGATCCCCACCCCCTCAAATTCTAAAACGCACCTTTTCCTTGTAGGATTAGAAGAACTGGTTTTCCATGTGGCCCCTTATAATTAGGAATCCACCTTCTTACTCTGTGATGCTTATCCATGAGCTTCTCTATATGTAGGGGACAGCAAATATATTAAACACCTGCCTCCAGGAGAGCCAAGAATTTCCTCTTGCTCCTCTCCTCTCACAAGCTCATCCTCTTCCTTTCCTGAGTCTGAGTATTTCCCCCATTTTGTTCTGAGGTCCATCTCCCTCTTTTGTGGGCTCAGCCTCTAATCTATTATCTACTTCCACTGGGAAGGCATTTCATTTCTACCCCTCTTCTTCCGGTCTCCATCCCTTCAATTCCACGCCAGAGACCTCTCCCGCTTTGAGACATTTTCCTTTCCTATTTATATCAACTACTCCTATTTTGTTGAGGATTTTGCCTAGTCTCTTGGGAGGACAGAGTATTGCCAGGAATCTAGTCTCTTCTCCACCATGTTCCATTTGGTATTTTTCACAGAGGGAGAAGCATGAACCCAAACACCTTCCTATAGGAGCTGGGAGTCCTTGGCCAAGTGGCACAACAGATCATTCAAGTTGGCTGTTTTGCCACTTCCTGTTCATACCAACTTGCTCTTCTTTGTGTCTCCCAGTCCTGTCTTTCCTCACTTCCCAGGTGGCTATAGAGAGTGAATTGAAGAAGAATGTTATCTGAGAAGAGGTATGATAGATGGTGAGCTGTTTGCAATAGTTTGTTGACATTTATTTTGTAATGCCTTAAAAATAAAAGTGATGTCATAGATTTGTGTTCTGCATTAAAACAAAAAATACTGTATTCACTTCTTTAATGGGTTAAATTTCCTTTACCTGGTTTGCTCGTTTACAAAATTAAATGTATTCTGAAATTCTAATCACTGACTTAGCATGCATCAATGCCATAGAATGTGCCTGTTGGAAAGTAAGGCTGGAGACAAGACCAGTGGATTCAGCTTGGCCTTCCCTGAGCCTTTGGCTCTATACAAATCCCAGGTGGGCAAGGCAACCCAGAGGGCCCTTTAGGGCTAGCTCTGTGGTCCTGGGACTAGAGCCCAAGATTTCTCCAGGAATTATAGAAAACATTTGCAGATCATCTAATAAAGTGGGGGGATGAAAGTTAATATCACCTAGTAATGTAAGTTACCATTTCCACATTTTTAAATTAACAATATCCAATGTTAGTGAGGTTTTGATAAAGTTGTCGTGATTCTTCATGGCTATAGGCATCACAGAAAGCCATAACCCTAAGGAAAGTAATGCAGCAATACATAATATAAACATTTAAATCACATCCTTTACCCTATCAAATTGGGGATTTAACCGAGAAAGTAAGCCAAATGCATCTATGTATCTTAAAGATATGAAAGATATTTTAAATACAATATTGCCTATAAAATAAGCATGGTACCAGTTTAAATATTTAATTTAGGGAAATAATCTAATAAATTATGGTTCACAAATTTAATGAGTTTTAAGGCAACAGATAATAATTATAAAGAATAATAGAAATATATATATATATATATATATATATATATATATATATATGGTATACAGCCATTAATATGAAAAAGAGACATTTACTAAAGAAGATACAAGAAACATTGTACACAGGACAATGATGCCTCAGTCCCCTTCAAAGTAGGCACCTTGTGACCTCACACAGTTCTCTCCCAATCACCATCAGCTGCTTCGTCATATTTTCCTGAATCTTACTGATGGTCTGAAATCTCTTCTCTTTCAAAGGTGATTTTAGTTTTGGGAAAAGCAAGAAGTCACAGGGTGCCAAATCTGGGCTGTAGGGGGTCTCAGTCACCTGTGTGATTTGACAATTTGCAAAAAAACTGCATGAGATGTGATGCATGAGTGGGCATGTTGTCATCATGAAGCCACCAATTACCAGTTGCCCATAGCTGTGGCCTTCTGAATCATCTGAATAGTTTCCATGGAGGAAGCTTCAAGCTTAATGCAAAATTTGATGCAGGTTGGTTGCTCTACTCGCTCAGTCATTTTGAATGTAATGGCCACACAGTACACAAGAGCATGCAACAGCATCTATCACCCCCACTGACTAGTACTATGTATGTACTATTACTGACTAGTATAGTCATCATTATTCACACATGTGCATTCCAGTCCACTCTCCTTGGCTGCCACGTTCCATCAATGTCATGCAAAGGATTCTCATTATATTAATTGTGGCTGGACTTTTTCCAGACGACTTCCTTTATATATAAAAAGTAGTGGAAAACAGTAGGATATGTTCACTATCATTAATGTTCTGTATACATGTGATATATAACATGCCAAAAGACAGACAAGATTGTTACAGAACTGAATGGGATTAGTGATAAGTCTTAAGAAAAATTGATTAAAATATCTTCTTTAACCTTGTTATACCATCTATGCTATCGCACACTATGTAGGCACCAAAGCTGATCTTCATCTCCTGGTGTGCCCTTGGTGCTTGGAGGTGCCCTTGCCTATCTACAGAACACAAAAGCCTGGCAGAGCACTCCCATTTCCCAGGGCACTGGCTCCCCGACACCACCTGAACACTTGGGAAAGCATCCTTTACATGCCTCACCTGCACCTAAACATTTTGCTTCGTTTCACTTTCCCTTAAAAAAATACAGAAGAATAAGAAGAATACAAGAAAACAAAAGGCACTTGGTTCACACACACACAAAAGAACAGATATGAGGACTTTAGAGAAAGGAGAAAAGAACAGTTTTGACATTAGAGAAAGTCAAGGGCATCTAGGCATCCACTCCCAGGATGTCAGGACAGAATCAGGTAGACAGGTCACCCCTGGCTAATATCCCAGCAAGTGTTTTAGCAAACAGGACCCAAGTTCTTCCCTGAAGTCCATGCCATCCCCAGTCTACCCACATACTACAGTGCTACAAATGGAAAGGTACTGAAACCATGAGACTGTCTGGCCCCAGTGCTTGGAGCATCCTCCCTAACATTAGGGGAACACAATCAGCCTGTATTACTGGCTGGAGGAAGATTGAGCACCACAAGCCCAGCCATAAGTGACCTGGATATTCTATGACTCACTCTGCTGCTCCACATTGGTAATAAAATGAGATTGCATGGCCTTTCATTGCACGACTGATTCCATCCTGCTCAGAACTTGTTTGGAGCACAAACTTTCAGAGACAGCAGCCTTCACGGCAAGAACTTCATTATGTTCGTGTACTCCATCCTAACTGCTTCTGGAAGGAGTAAGCAACCATATTGTTCCCAAAACAAGAATGCTGGTATCAAACACAAATACTGTCAGAAAAGAAGTACAGAAGGAAATCAGGTGTCTGCAGTGCCAGGTATAGGGCAGGTATGGGGGGCCTCAAGAAACCTAATTCCTTTTCCAACCACCATACACTTCCAAAGGGCACAATGTGAATCCCATTTTACAGATGAAGTAACTGAGACTCAGAAAAATGAAGTAATTTGTCTCAAATAAACCCAGATAGTGAGTGGCAGAGCCAGATCAACCTGAGGTCCATCTGCTTACAGAAAAGCCTGTGCTCTCCTCTCCCCTCTGGCCTACTGGTACTCATGGGGAAAAGGCAGGGAAATTGCTCCCAGTGTCCCTGTCCTCTGAGCACATCCCAGGGGAATGCTGGTGACAGCACATACAAGAATGGTAATGACGGTCTTTCTCCAGCTTTACAAAGGTGGTTCATGGAGCTGCTGAAACACCAGACGAAGGAGGACAGGGCGGGGGGGGGGTGTCTGTGCTATCTTCGGATGGGGTTGTCAGGATACTAGGGACCCTTGGAAACCTGATGAATTCTCCTGTGCTTTCACCATCCAGCGGCATGCCCACTACCTCTCCTTACCCAACCCTCATGCCAACAAAGCTGGGCTTGACCCTTTCAAGCATCCCATAATTCTGCTCCTCTGGTCATATGAAATGGTAACACGCTGCCACATACAGCCTGCACCTTGGCTACAGTTATACCTGTACATGCACTGTGCCAAATCACAAAATAAAACAAACCCAGGTTTTCTGTGGAGAAAAGGATGATTTTACAGTTGCTAGCAGGACTTTGGACTTGCATGTATTTCTGGAATGGCAATTTGGAGGGGAGAATCAAATGCTTTTAAAATGTGTATATGTAGCAATTTCACTCCTAGGGATTTATCCTAAGGAATTGTTCAGTTTCTGAAAAGATGCTGGTGCAAAAAGTTTCAGAGCAACACTATTTAAACTAGCAAGAATTAGAAACAATCGAATGCTCAACAACTGAGAATTATCCAGGTAAATGACAGCATTAGATGATGGAGTATCATGTTACTATTGTGTTTTAAAAGAGCCTTCATTGCTAAGGGGAACAACTGTTCATGGTAAACAAGAGCCAGCCTGGGTTCTGGACTTCAACTGTGTGAATTCAAATTCCCACCCCACTGCTTGTTGGCTGTGTGAGTGCAGGCAAAATGCTCACCATCTCCAGGCCTCGGCTCCACTGGATGTAAGATGGTGCATCCCTCACAGAATTCTGATGAGGATTATATTCCTCAATAAATACGACATATGTAGGGCCTTGCAAGCATATGCTAACTGCTAAATAAATGACAACTAGTATTGTACTGTTTAGTGTAAAAAGATCTCTTACAACAGAATATTTACACTGCGATATCCTTTTTAAATCACTATGTAAAAATTTTGTTTATGAAGACTCAAAACCAAGCACCAAACACTCACATTTGAGTGATGCCATCACAAGTGACTTCTGTTGATTTCTCTCACTCTCCTGTGTTGCCCATGTTTTCTGAAGCTCAGCAGGCATTTGTTCTGTGATTGCAGCTGACCAAAAGGGTAATGTTAGTGATTCAGCCTCATTCCTTGAGCACAGTGTGGTGAAAACAGCAGGATTCTGGGTGAAGACATACTCCACATCTCAGGTCTTTGGTGAGCCTCAAGTTTTGGGGGCCTATAATCATTTCCTAGAAGATTATTCTGAGCATAAAATTAACAAGATGCAAGGCACTTTGGCTGGCACATAACGAGGGCTCAACACAATTTCTGTCTCCTTTTCCTTCCTATGGTCCTTGCTTGATTCAAATCAATCTGTCAGCTGTTTTTCCTCCATCTTGACCAAGTCAGAAACCACTCTGTGAGAGTGTGTGAGCAGTATGTGTGTGAATATGTACAGGAGAATCTGTGCACATGAATGTATGCATTTGTGTAAGTGTATATAAATGTGTGCATGTGTGTGCTTGGGAATGTATATTTGTACATGTGTGAGTGTAAGCTCAAAGCCCCTAGGGAAGAGCAGCAAAATGAATGTAGGTACGAAGCACATGGAGAACCACAAAGGGTTCAGGAAAGCAAACTTTTAGCTGGAGATAAGAGCCTATCTTTCTCTGGCCTCTCAAAATAATAGAAACACTGTCCAAAATGACATAAAATGTAGGGCAGACCATCAGCAGGACCCTCAGACATGTTCATAACCCACCTCAGGAATCTCTAGGGAAACCTGCCACCCTTTACCTGGATCAATCCCTGGACCATCAAGAACAGGCACACCACCAGGCTCATGGGAGGGCCAGATGGCAACTGAGCTCTACCACAATTGTGTAATGGCTGCTTTCTTCAAGTGTCCACAGGATACAAAGTCAGTTTGGTTCCTGACTCCAAATCAGAGTAAATAGAATAGAGTTGGACAATGAGATAACACAACCAAATGGAAAGCAAGGCCATCTGGTAGGATGGATGCTGTGTGTGTGTGTGTGTGTGTGTGGCCATAAGAAACCCATCATGGTGGTTCCAGGGAGGCTACCCATTACCTGGGCAAGAAGACCTAGATGATGAAGATGTGCTAAGGCTATGGCAGCAGACAGTAGCTCCTGATGGCCAGGTGCTAGTTTTGCAAGACAATTTTTGCAAATAGTTTCCTGTCTAATCCTGGTACCCCCACGTTCCAGAGAAATACAGTCAGTAGTGAGGAGCACAGCAAGGGCTAGAGAGGGTAACAAGTAATTTCTCATGTCACCAATGTCCTTATTCTTACAGCACCTTCTCTTTGATTTCTTAACTTTCTTTATAAAGTCTTCAACTCCATTTGACCAACAGGAGAACTTTTCTCAGGCTCCATATCAGACCCACTGAATAAGACTCTGGAAGTGTGTGGCCCAAAAATCTATATTTTGATAATCTCTCCAGGTAATCCTGATGTGTGCTGAAGTTGAGAGCCAAGGATATAGATCACAGTATCAATTTCTGGTCTTCTTTTGAGAACATGCTTAGTATTATGTCTCAAAGGTCTTGGGTTAGAGCACTAAATACAGGAGGAGAAATCATAGGGTTGAGAGACCAAGGCTATTGAGAACAGATATTAAAGGAAAGTTACAATGATGTCTTCTTCCCACAGAGCCCTCTACTCGATGCTTTCCCATGCACTCGCTTTTTAGTAAGTTCAGGACAAACTTCCATGGTACAAATCATATCCATTTTTCAAGGGAATCAAGGCTATGAAAGGACGGACTATGCCCAAGATCACAGAACCAGCCAGCTACTGGCAGAGCTTGAATATCTGCCTAGAGCTACTCTACTACAAATGGTCTTCCTGTCTTACACATCAGAAGTTCAACAACAGTGTCCTGGAGGAGCCATACAGAGTCCCCAAGCAGTTGCCTCTGTTACACTGCTGCTTTTTTTCTCTTCTGCTGCTGAATGCTGGCCAAGCTTTTGCTAATGACATCTGCCTCCAGTACCTGACCCCACAGAAGCTTGTAGCTGCATTCCCTTTCAGGGCACCTAGAACTCTGGGAAGAAACAGTCTTACTTAGCAAACTGAGTATTGTCTTAGTGGGAGATGGTTTCTCATATTTCCAAGGGAGAAGGAGTGGGTTTGGTGTAAAGGAAAAGGGAAAGCCCTCATTGGAAAGAATGAATGTCTCTTCCCTTGAAGTCTGAAATTGCACACCATCAGCAGGGCAAAGGAACACACTGATTTTCAATGATTTGTCAAAATTTAAAATTGTTCAAAGACCATGATAAACAGCATTCTAGTCTGAAGTATTCCATGGAAAAGATTAAAAATGATCTAAAATAAAGAGTAAATTGGGTTGCCCAGATACAAAATAGATTACAAAGAGAAAATAATATAGAATGAAAAATGTCATCTTAGAGAAGGAAAACAACCTAAGAATACATGAACAGAGGACAGGCATCCCTGTGGTCAAACATCCCATAAACAAGTGTAGGGATAAGGCCATGCAGATACTCCATGTGCACGTGCATGCACACAGTAGCTTTTAAGTCTCTAGACCATTCAGGTCCTTTCACTGTCCAAGCAGGATGTCTGGCATACAGTCAGTGCTGAATAATTGTGTATAAAATGATTAGTGAAGAATAGAAGGGATGAATACTAAAATCTGGAAAGCCTGGGCCTTGAATCAAAGTGAGCTGAGTAGGGTATGTACTGTTTGCCCCTCTGGGTCTGTCCCCTACTCTTGTCCTTTCTGCTTGCTCCTCCAGAGGTGACCCTCAGGAACAGCATCAATAGGCACCTTCAGCCTCTGGCTAGGAGTCACTTTCTATGATTCCAGAGCAGGTCAAGTACTAACACAACAACAAACATAACAATAAGCACATTCATTCAAGCCTATGTCCTCAAACTTAAGAGGGCATGAGAATCACATGGGGGGCAAGTTCAAGTACAGATCGCTAACTTCCTCCAACCCCTGCTCCCATACCCAGCTTCTCATTCATTAGGTCTAAAGTAGGGCCTAAAAATTTCATTTCTAACACATTCCTAGATAATGCTGAGGCTGCTGGTCCAAGGGCCACACTTTTAGAACTCCTGTTTTAAAATATACACTTTAAGGCATTGCAGCAATCCTTTTAACATCACCTATAATCTTTATCATGACTCTGGGAAGACCCAGTACTGTTATTCCTATTTTTCATATGACTTTGTTCAGTAGTTAACTTGCCCAACATTTCATCTCTGGCAAAAGATGAAGTGCAAGAACAAAACCCAGTTCTTGTTAATTCAATCCCACACTATTCACTACATTAAGTTGTCTTAACTGAGCATTTTACTTCATTGAGACAAAGCTCAAATGAGACCCATGAAACTATAACCTGAAGCCAGGGTGGCTTTCCTCCCAGTGTTTGTTTTTTAGCTATAAAGCGTTGTTGGAAACTCACAATTCAAACTATAACACTGGAAGGAGAGAGAAGTAGTACAATTGCATGTGATCACAATTAATATTAAAGATTACCCCTTAATGTGTTGAGAGACCATCCCTGTGGCTTTATGTTGAAGAGTCTCATTCTGTAACCCCACTTGTGGCTAAGTATCCCTTTATGGTCTTTGCTAAAATGTCAGCCTTGAGAGTAGAACTCACACAATAGCCTTAAAGCACTTTGAGGAGCTACAAAAGAGGTCACATTCTGCCCAAAAAGATCCTGATGAACTCCCATTGCTCACAGAGCAAGCTCTGAGGTCTACTGTCAGGATGTACAGCTTTTCAAAGTCAAAGAATCAGAAAGATTTGCTACCAGAGGGGCCTGCCAGGGGCACTGCCTTAATAGAAACCTGCCATGTAGCCCAGGGATTACAAACACTTACTACAAAGTGTCGTGATCACCCCCCAACACCTTATGTATAACTAACTAAGGTCTGAGATCTGGGTCTTACAGAACAGGTCCAAGACCTTCTCCATGTGGAGAGCCTCAAAATAGTAGATATACCCAATTCACTCTGTCCTCACCATTTCTTCACCATTTCTGTTTTCTTTATCTGATCCTTGGGAGGCATGCTTTTACTGTTCTCTCCACTCTTCCTGAGTTGAGTTAATCTGCTTCACATCTCCTACTTTTCTGTCTGTCCCTCTTCATCTCTCCTCCCACTCTGTCCCAGGCGCACATGTGCATACGCACACACACACACACTAAAATGTTAAAACATAGGGTTCAAAGACAATTTTAATACATGTATGTTGGAGAGTAAAGAAACTCTTAGAGCTACCTATCCCAGTGGAGACCACCACTTCTACTCAAATAGGTTTCCTATTATTGATGATGACAATGGTGATGGTAATAATTTTAGTAATAATAATAAACACATGCATGGTAGAAAGAGTCTGATAGTCTTTGGGCAACTTTTTTTAACCTTTTTGAGTTTTGCATTCCTTATTTTCAAAAGAGAAATATCATAAAATACCTTAGTGAAGATAAAATACATATGATAATGCTTTATAAATGTTATTTCCCTTACCTCTTTCTCCCTTTTTGCTCCTGGACAAACAAAAAATATATAACAACAAGAATAAAATATGCTAACAATAAAAGTAAGCTAAAAAATTTCCAAGAAATTGGCTGATGTAATAAATCAAAATTGTTTTCATAAGCAATCACTCCTTGATTTTAATTTAATCAAATAAACAATTCAGTTAAAAATGTAAAAACTTAAGTTGCAAAGCTCAAAGGCAATAAAACTCAGTGGAACAAATAAAGTAAAATCAACTCACATTTATAGTCAGCACTAAGGTGAAACATATCAGACTTGGGTACAGAGTAAATTACAGGGCAGAGGAAATATGAAAAATAAAGTCACATTTAAAAGGAGTGAACATCCTTCCACTTTTCTAATAAGGAGTTTGAAAATAATCAAAGTTAACATGATGGCACAGATATTGGTTTGAGTCCATAGCTTTCCCTACCAAATTAAAAAAAAAATTGCAAAAGAAAGCAAATGAAGAATTCATAACGAGATTTGCTTGGCAATGCTCAAAACTCAAAGCAGAGGGAAGATGGCGATGGAGTAGGAGGGAGCGGATTTCATTTCCCCCTACACACATGAGGAAAAACTGGCTAATCCATGGAGGAACAGAGCAGACAGACAACAATACTGCAGCGTATATGAAAATAAGAGTCCACAAAGCTGTAGCAGACACTGAAAAACCAGAAACCAGACGGTAAGAAGGATATTTCAGGACAGTACAATCCTGGGGACCAGCACGGGGACCGGGAGGAGTTTGTAGCCCCAGGCTTGGAGCCCCGAGCGGGCGCTCAGTCTACCACAGACTGCTTGAAAGTGGAGGACCTGCCGAAATCCTTGGGAGAGAGCTGGGTCACCTGCTCCCTTCCTCTCCGACAGACCAGGGTTGGAGCAACACCAGCAGAGTTCTGGTCACAGAGAGCGGAATAAGGAGGAAGAGGCAAAACGCATGGGGCTGTGATTACTCTCGAAGTCTGTGGGCGCCAGCTCGCCAGCTCAGGAGAGCTGAGAGCCAGGCTGTGACGCACACTAACCCCAATAGTCACCGGGCTGCCTGGAGAATCGGGCTACACTGGGCGCAAGGCTTGAGTAGATGGAATTTATCAAACAGACGGGCTGGGAAATCTGCTGTGACGGCCCTGAAGCTGACTCCCAGCCCAGCTGGGCAGAGACCCCAGGGTTAAAGAGAAAGCACAGTGACTCCATTTCTGTAGTACTGGGAAGGGAAGTGTTTGGGCCCAAATTCACTGGGAAGGGAAGTGTTTGGGCCCAAATTCGCTGGATGGAGGCAGCCTACTGAGTGGGCACCCCTACACCCCAGCATCTAGTGATAACCACTGGGGAAAAGCGCTCTAAAGAAAACCAGGACTCCCACATCGAAGATATTGGGGAAAGGAGTCAGACTAGCTGCTGGGACAGTGCTTGCAAGAAAAGCCGAATAAACATCAGGAAGGGAGAAATGCCACACCAATCACTCCCAAGCCTTCTGCAGCCAGCAAGACCAGAAAAACCAGTTTGGCCAGCTTGAAACCAACAGGAGGTGTGGGGTTTTTTGTGTTTATTTTTTGTTTTTTTTAAATGCTCTTTTTTTAAGTAATCTTTTTGTTATTATTATTTTTAAAATTTTCACTACTGTTTTACTCTCCAATTGCTTTTTCCTCTCTTCCCTTCTTTCTTGATTTAGTACTGCACACTTTCTTTTGAATTTTATCGCTCCTTTCTTACTTCTCCTGCCATTTTTTTTAATACCCACAAGTGAGAGAAAAACTTGGAACTGTGAAAGGACCTGAAGTGGACTCAAACAAGGGGCAACCCAGCAGCTGAGACAGGGAGACATATTTCACTCGACTATTGCAGGGAAACTGCAAGTTGCTGCATATTTAGATTATTATTATTTTCTTTTTTCATCATTTCTACACCTTTTATCTCAATAGTATTTTTGTATTCCCCTTCTTTCTGAATAGTCTTCTTTGCTTGGCAGAGTATATTGTATCATTTGACAGGTTTCCCCTGTTCTCTCTTCTATATTGTATTGCTAATTTACTGTCCTTCACGTGAATTGTGTTCCATCAGCACACTACTCAAAGTCCTATATCCCCTGTTCAGGTTATTCAGATCATATACATTCTGGCATATGAATGTTGCTCTAATATTATTGTAAATAACTGCTGTTCCACACAAGTGTAAATACTTCAAAGCACCCTCCTCGGATACAAGCCCACATCACAGTCTCCTGAACTCTATTATTAGGGAGGTTAACACTATTCTCTCACACGCTACACTTATGTACTACCTGTTACTCTCACCTTACCCCAGAATCTGACCTCCCACAACTTCACTGCTTTCTACATACAACTCACAACCCTTCCCTTCCCAACAAGTCTTATCTTCTTCCCATCCTTTCTTAAAAGTGTCCAGTTGGGTTGAGGAACATGGTTAACGCTACACATAGCCAAAAGATCTCTTATCTCTTATACTGGCTGCTACTGTAAATATCATAGAATAGTCCTCTGCTGTCTTAAACCATTTTGCCTCCCCATCTGAGGACAAAAAAGAATAGGTGGAAGTGGTGAACACCGGGATACCCAAAGGAGACTGCACCACTGAATCTCACAGGCATTCTACCACAGCAGTTCACACCATAAACCCTGGGAACCAGAACAAATCCATTTAACAAGAGGAAGCTATCAAGAAGAGTCTCACAAACAATGAGAAGACAAAGAAACAATCCCCAAATGAAAGGAAAGGAGGAAGCCTCAGAAACAGTGCTAAACGAAATGGGAGCAAGTCAGCTATCAGATATTGAATTCAAAGAACTGGTTATCAGGAAGTTCCGTGAGATGACAATAAACTACCAGAAACTACAGGAGAGCTACGATGTGCTCACCGCAAACTATACCAACATGAAAAAGGAAATAGAAAAACTAAACAAGGGCCAAGAGGAAATCAAGAATACAATGGCTGAACTGAAGAACACAGTG